>JAVJIF010006180.1:0-131698 GCA_038442645.1 Agave tequilana
GTAGGCTGTCTAAAAATGACTAACAGACCAGCCATTAAGGAAGCAGAGTCTCAAGCTCTAGACGCGAGAAATCGATGCTCGCGTCTCAGCATTAAGACGCGTTGGCTCTACACCTGCGTCACAACATTCAGACGTGAAGGCCCGAAGCCCGCGTCTCAAACCTCAAGGCGCGTTGGGCTCGAAGCCCGCGTCTCAAACTTCAAGGCGCGTTGGGCTCGACGCCCGCGTCTCAAACTTCAAGGCGCGTTCGGCCCAACGCCCGCGTCTCAGTTGCAACTGCCCTGATTGCGGGGCCAGTCACCGCGCATGTAGCGGGTAGTGGCCCCTCATTCGGGAGCGTTTTCAGGAGGCACCTTCACCCCTGAGATCCCTATAAATAGCCTTGTTTGCTATGAAGAGAGGATCGGAGTTTTTGGAGAGACACACAGGGATAGAGGCTTGAGAGGATCGAAGCTTGGCAGAAGATCAGAGTTTTGAAGAGAGAGAGCTTTGAGATAGGGCATCATCAAAATCGATCGAATCCAGGCAGAAGGATCATCAGAGAGAAGCACGACTCTTCAGCGAGCTTACTGAGTACTAGCCGCTCTTCGCCTACCTCCTCTGAGAGTTTTGGTAGACGGAGCTGAGTTACTCTTTCTACCGACCGAAGAGAAGACCCCCGACGGTCCAGGACGGTCATCTGGTCAACGGAGAACAAGATTCACTCTCCATCGCCACACGAAGAACCCAGCTTTAAACAAAGGGAAGATTCAGACATCCTCCCTCCCTTGTAACTGGAAAAGAGGGAAGAGTAGTTCTTTTGGTTGTAATCGTTTCGCTTGAATCAAGGAAATCTTTTACAGCTAAAACCACTTTCTCCGACCACCAAAGTTTTCCGGCCCCTACAAGAGATGGCGACTCCGCTGGGGACTACCTTCGTTACTGACGAGCGCACCGTGGTGCAAGATGACGTTCTCCGTAAGGGGAAAATGGTCGAATCCCTCGTCGTCGAGTTCGACCAGGCGAAGTATGAAGAGTTCCTCTCTTCTGGCTCCAAGAGCCCAAAGTCCCGCGTCTGCCGCAGGGTCTCAAGTGGACAGCCCCCTGAAGCCCAATCTGAGGCTCTGTCGGGTGCTCCTGCTGCCCACTGTGCCAAGTTTGGTTCACGCGCCGACGCCTCCCAGAAGGCCCGCGTAACCTCAGACTCCTCTGCTACGATCAACCGCGCCGCGCAGAACACACGCGCCAACGCCTCTCTGAAGGCCCGCGTGGTCCCCGGCACATCTACTGGTGCGATCGACCCGTGTCGCACAGAACGCCCGCGTCAGCGTCTCTCAGGAGACCCGCGTGGCAAACACCCCTGGTTCTACAAACCAGGATTTGTTGGCTTCTCTCTTCCTCCACGACGCAATCGGAATGCCGAGCATCGACAGAGAAGACGCGCGCGTCAACACTCGGTCGGAACCGTTGGTTTTCTGACTGGGGTTGAACGCAGCGTACGATCCGATGCCTTGCCCGCACCTCGTCCAGTGCGAGAGGTCCGTGTTTGGCGACCCAAACGCGAGACTCCCCAAGTTGAGCCCTCTGAAGACCAACTTGCCAAACGCCGAAGCGAAGCTTCTGCGTCTTGTCAAACGCAGGAAGCACGCGCCCATAGGCGCGGGGCCCAGCAGCCCACTCTCTCCCAAGTCTCTCTGCTCCAACGCAGCAGACAGCAACGCGAAAGTCGCGCCTCATATCAACAGAGACGCCAGACGCGCGTGACGCAGCCGCGACGCGACAGCCGCGTTTCTGAAACTTGTGTCCAGGCTGAACAGCACATGACTGTCTCCCGTCGTCGACGTTGCGAGACCAGTCTCTTTAATCCCCCTCCCACAGATTTGAGGGATTATTTGACAAGGAAGAGGAGTGCCAATCAGACCACTTCTCCATGCTGCTGTCAACAGCTCATCCAGATGCTCTCTGGATGCCATTGCGAGTCAGGCGTGCACCAGCCGTCTTTAATTAGACAGCTGACCCTGATTCCCCCATCAGCCAAGAGAAGACGCTCCCACAGGAGGAGAACCTTCTCAGATGTTGAATACCCGGAGCTTACTGCAAACATGACTAGCAGAAGCAAGGGAAAACAACTAATGGTCAACTCAGAGGGATCTGACTCGGAACGGAAGGAGTGTATCAACACACTCGCACCCGGACAGGGGCCATTCCCCCAATTGACTATAATGCTTTAGCCCGCGGCATTAGAATGGGTGGTTCTCACTCCGCTATAGTGGAGTCGCAGGCTTCAAACTCTTCCGTCGAGAAGGAGGCTTCCGCCTACATGGCCGACACTCCTGAGGAGACGACCAGGCGTTTAGAACAGACGCAGAAGCACCAGATGGATATAATCGCCTTTCAACAGAGATCCATTGACTCCCTCAAGCATATGCTCGAGAAATTGCTTGAAGAAAGAGCGAGATCTCCTCCTAGACGACCAAAGGGGAAAGGGAGAAAAGGAGAAAGCCCACCCTCCGAATCTTCTGACGAGACACGACGATCTACCTCGGATGTGTCCAAGCCCTCGTCGCAGGCAAGAAGCGACCAGACCCCGGGAAAGGCTCATGCTAAAAGAATGAGTCAACTGGAGCAGCGCCTCGAGGCCCTTACCAACCGTAAAGGCCTCCAGGAAGCTGGAGTAGTCCGGCCCTATCCGGCCGAGTGGGACTTAGTCCCGTACCCTCCTAAGTTCAAGGCTCCAACTCTCCAGGCATTCGACGGGAAGGGGTCACCCAACCAGCACATCTACTACTTCAAATCCCAGACCGGGAATGTGGTAGATAACGATGCCATCCTGGCGCGACTGTTCATCGGCACCCTGAAAGGGTTGGCCTTTGAATGGTTCATGAAGCTCCCCGAAGGTTCCATCAAGAACTGGGGCGACTTGGAGAAGCTGTTTCTAACACGCTTCTTCGAAGATGATTCGGAGGTCACAATGCCTACCCTTTTAGCTACAAAACAGCGAAAGGGAGAGTCCGTCAAGTCTTTCGTAGAAAGATTTCGGAACATGGCACTCCGATGTCCAAGCGGCATGACCCAGGCCACCCTGGTGGAAACATGTCGCCATAATCTCCAAACCTCACTCCTTGCTCAAATAGGAGTTGCTGAAAGCCGCACCTGGAAACAATTAGTCCAGCAAGGTGAACAGGCTGAGGAGATTGTCGCCCGCGTCAGAGCGGAAGAAGGCAAGCCCAGGCCAGAGAGGTCGACAAGGCGTGCACCAGACACCTCTCTCCAGACGAAGCGGAAGGATAATTTGGCGACGGAGACCAAATCTCCCACCAAACCTCAAACAGGCAGGGCAAGTGGCTCTTCAAGCCAGCCACGCCCCAACAAGCAGTATTCCTTCAAGGAGGAACACGTCGATTCGCTCTTCAAGCTACTCAACAAGAGCAATCGACTGAAGCTCCCTGAAATTAGGCGCCCGGAGGAAGTCGGCAAGACCGACAATCCCACCTACTGCTTATACCACAGGATGCTCGGACATCCTACCAAAGCTGCTATGTCTTTAAGGACATCCTTCAAGCTCTGATTGACGCGGAGGTATTAAAACTCCGACCGGAGCAGAAGAAGATGACGGCCAACATGACGTCGATTCTCCAGTTTGGGACACGACCCCCGACACCCGTGGGGGTAATCTCTGTCCCGAAAGGAGAACTGAGGGTGGTCAACACAGACCCTCATCAGCAGCAGGAGAAAGGCTTGGTACCCGTCCCTACACCTCGAGGGGAAATCATGTGGGTCCACCCTGACCTCGTCGACGAGCAACAATGGGCGACTGTGACCAACAGGAAGTCCAAAGGCAAAGGGAAGGCTTCATCTTGCCATGTGATATGCGCCTCTTCTCGAGAAGCGGACACTGATGTTCCCTCGCTGATTGACTCAGAAGAGGAAACAATAGTCCTGGCCGCAGAGCCCAGCCAACCTACGGCGGGGACCCGTTCAGGACAGGCATACTTGAAGCAGTACGGCGAGACATCAGCGGCTTCTCCGCAACCAGCCGTGGAACCAGCCAAGCCCTCCTCTAAACAGCCTGGGGAGAAGCAGAAAGAAACTCGGTTTTCTCGAGTTCTTGCGAAAGGTGTAACGGAAGGATCCTCGACACCTTACCGCTTCGACGTCTTGGCTCAACTAGCCAACATACCGGCACGCATTACCTTGTATGAGCTCCTGAGGCTATCAAAGTCAACCAGAGAGGCTCTACAAGAAGCTCTGGCAAATGCTGAGGTCTTTATGACCCGCGTGCCAAGGGAGGAAGATGAAAAGGATTGCCTCCACACCTCCCCAAATGCTCCCTGCATCACCTTCACAACAGATGACATGTAGGTTAAAGGGAAGCATGACCGACCCCTATACTTCACAGGTATATTGGGTCATCCGAGGTGAACCGCATCCAGGTAGACCCAGGGTCCGCGCTGAGCATCATACCTCGCCGGGTTATGCAGTTTCTAGGCATTCCTACCCATCGTCTGAGCCCTACCCAGACGACTATTTACGGGTTCAATGCCAACAGCTCCGCCCAATGGGGAAGATCAAGCTCAAATGCCAGATCGGGAGCCTCAAGTCAGAAGTGACGTGTTACGTCATTGACGCGGACACTTCCTACAACCTGTTGCTGGGACGACCATGGATTCACCGCAATTCCATCGTTCCCTCTACTCTCCACCAAGTCATGAAATACATTGATGAGAGTGGACAGGTCCGAACGTTGATTGCCGAAAGGCATCCGTTTAAAGGGGTTGAAAATTATTTCACGGACTCCCTCTTATATCAGGATCCGGAGGAGACTAATGAAACCCCACAACCAGAGGAGCCAGACTCTGGTAATAAAGCTGACGTTGAGCCTGAGAAAGAAGAGTGCCTGTGGGAGTTGGAGCCCATTGTAAAGAGCACTAATAAGCTCGATGTTGATACCACCGACATGCGGGTGGTTGGTACATTAATGAAGATTTAGACTTTGCGTATTTCCCTGTGTATGTTTCCGATTCAATACCGTCGGATACCACTACCGACGTGGACGATGACCTCTGGTCGGCAATAGATGCCTTGACATCTTTGCATGTACCGGTGAAATCATCCTTCGGGACATACCAAGATAATGGTGACGCGCAAGAGTCTGTATTCATGGTTCCAGCCGGACGAAAAGGCCAAAGACTAATACTTTTTGGGCGAATCGCATCTGAACCTATGCCCCACGAAGAATCGGAAGGTGAGGATGAATCCCCTCAGTTCGATCATTATGAACCAAGAACGCTCAAGATGATGAAGCGCATGGGGTATGATCTAACCAACAGGCCTGGGTTGAACTTCGGAAAAGGAAGAAGAACACTGCTTCGATCCTTTGTACCGAAAGGAAACCCCTGATTACTATCATCGGACGCGCCGGGGGTTGGGCTATATATCAACTCCAGTGCCATCAGCCTCTGATTCGAGAGACTGTCAAGTCATGACTGCTCATCAGACACGTCGTCGTGGGAATCAGATGTCAGTGTCGGCAACATATTCAAAGGGCTTTCAGTAAACATGGTTTCGACAAGCCATCTGGAGGATGAAGATGAAGAAATGATCCAATCTGATACAGATCCTTGGATCAAACATTTGAATGCTCTTTGGATATCCGCTTTGAACAGCGTGAGCCACCCACAGAAGACAAGGTTGTTCAAGTCAACCTAGGAGATGAAGACAATCCTAAACCCATCTTCATAAGTGACGGCCTGTCGCCTCCAGAGAAGAAGGATTTAATATCTCTTGTACAAGAGTATATAGATGTCTTCGCCTGGAATTATGAGGACATGCCTGGACTTGATCCTCAAGTGGCTATGCATCGCCTCAACATCAATCCGGACATGAAGCCCGTTAAACAACAGCAGCGACGGTTCCGTCCAGAGATAATGGAGGCAATCCAATCAGAAGTCAGGAAGCTTATTGACTCCGGCTTTATCAGGGAGGAACAGCATCCCGACTGGGTAGCCAACATCGTCCCCGTCGCCAAGAAGAACGGGAAGATCCGGATCTGCATCGACTTCCGTGATCTAAACGAGGCCTGCCCCAAAGACGAATTCCCATTGCCAATCACAGATGTCATGATTGACAATACTTGTGGATTCGAGCGAATGTCCTTTATGGACGGGTTCTCAGGATATAATCAAATCAAGATGTATCCCGATGACGAAAAGCACACCTCCTTCAGGACACCTCTAGGGGTATATTGCTACACCGTCATGCCCTTCGGTCTGAAAAATGCGGGGGCAACCTACCAAAGGGCCATGAACGCCATTTTCCATCGGCAGATACGCAAAACGGTGGAATGTTATGTCGACGACATTGCGGTGAAAAGCCGCACTAAAGGTGATCACATAGCAGACCTGAGGGTGGTCTTCGACATCATGCGGGCTCATCAATTGAAGATGAACCCCACCAAGTCCTTCCTGGGGGTAGCCAGTGGCAAATTCCTAGGGTTTGTCGTGACTTCCACAGGAATCCATTTGGATCCGGAGAAAGTCCGCGCTATCCAAGAGATGCAACCCCCCAGAAGCCTCAAGGAGCTCAGAGGATTACAAAGACGATTGGCATACATCCGCAGATTCATTTCAAATCTCTCCGGGAGATGCCAACCCTTCGCTAAGCTGATGAAGAAGGGCGTTTCGTTCATTTGGGACGACGCTTGCCAGCAAGCATTTGAGGAGATCAAGCACTACCTCACCCAACCACCAGTCCTGGCAGCTCCGGTATCCGGAAAGCCTTTCCTGGTGTACGTCCGATCAATGGATCATTCTTTGGGAGCTCTACTAGCTCAGAATGATGACCAGGGGCGAGAACAAGCAATCTACTACCTAAGTAGAACGATGATCGGAGCCGAACATCGGTACAACCCGATCGAGAAGGAATGTTTGGCACTGGTGTTCGCCATTCAGAAAATGCGACACTATCTGGTGGGCCAAACCATAAATGTCATATCCAAAGTCAACCCCCTGAGGTTACTTATGACAAAGCCTTCTTCACTAAATGGCCGGCTGGCAAAATGGGCCATATTGCTATCACAATATGAGATGCATTTTCTGCCACAAAAGGCTATTAAGGGACAAGCGGTGGCGGACTTCCTAGCTGAACACCCAGATCCCAGGGCAGCCGAACTCTACGAGGATCTCCCAGATGAGGTCGCCGAAGTCTGCCTAGCTCAGACGTCGTTCGAAAGTCAAGTATGGCAACTTTTCTTCGACGGTGCATCAAGGGCAAGCTCGAAGGGACACACAGTAGCGGGGGTAGGAGTGGTACTCGTCTCCCCACAAAATTACGTGATTCCCCGAGCTATCTCGTTAACCGAGCCCTGTTCCAACAATGTGGCGGAATACAACGCTCTTTTGATTGGGATGCAATTCGCCGATGAGATTGGCGTTAAAAATCTCGAGGCGTACGGTGACTCCAAACTCATCGTCAGCCAAGTTCGCGGAGAGTATGAGGTCAGGCATGAAGATCTAGTACCCTACTACAACGCGACAATCCACATGGCCGAGAGGTTTTCAAACTTCTACATCGACCATGTACCGCGCAAGCAAAATGCGCATGCAGATGCACTTGCATCCCTTGCTGCCTCCTTAGCTCTTCCAGCTGGAGCAATGGAGAAGATATTCGTCTATAGCCACGACCTATACTGCCCAAAAAGTCCCCTCGGAGACTACCAGAGGTCAACGGGAGATCGTCGCGGTAAGGAAACACTTGAAGTGTCGACCGATCCAGAACTTAAAGACTGGCGATTCCCCTACATTGATTTTGTCTTGTACGGCATCTTGCCCGAAGACACCAGGGAGGCGGCTGCCATCCGAAGGAAAGCCTCCAAATTCTACTACAATGCGATTTCGCGAACATTGTATCGTAGATCGCATGATGGGATCCTGCTCCGGTGCCTCTCATCAAAAGAAGCCCACGAAGTGTTGAAAGAAGCCCACGATGGTACGTGTGGAGCTCATCAACCTGGCCCGAAGCTGGCAAACCGACTCCAAAGATTGGGTTACTACTGGCCCAAGATGGTTGCCGATGCTGTTGCCTATGCCAAAAGATGTCACGCCTGTCAAATACATGGCGATTTCATCCATCAAGCACCAGGATACCTCCACTCTACGACCTCTACCTGGCCGTTCGAAATGTGGGGGATGGACGTGGTTGGTCCTATCAGCCCACCATCATCAAAGGGACATCGGTTCATCCTAGTGATAACCGATTACTTCTCAAAGTGGGCCGAAGCTATCCCTTTGAAAGAGGTGAAATCTTCTAACGTGATCAAGTTCGTGAAACATCACGTTATTTACCGCTTCGGTGTGCCTCGGCGGATTGTCCATGACAATGGACCCCAGTTCATCAGCCAGGCTTTTCAGAGATTCTGCGCCAAGTTCAGAATCCAGAGTGTGTCATCAACGGCATACTATCCGCCCGCTAACGGCCTCGCAGAAGCTTTCAATAAGACTATTGGTAGGCTTCTCAAGAAATTCGTCTCGAAAAGTCAACGAGACTGGGACGATAAGTTGGGCGAATGCTTATGGGCCTATCGCACGACTGTGCGAACCCCAACTAAAGCCACGCCATTTTCCTTGGTGTACGGATGCGAAGCTGTCCTTCCACTGGAAATCCAAATTCCATCTCTTCGCGTCGCCTTGACAGCGGAAATGACAACAGAGGAGAAGCATCGACAGCGACTCCAAGAATTGGAAGCCTTGGACGACAAGCGTCTTCAGGCCCAACAACAAATCGAACTTTACCAAGCTCGTATCACCAGAGCCTTCAACAAGAAAGTCAAATCGCGAACTTTCAGGAAAGGCGACCTCGTCTTAGCCGTCCGAAGACCCATGGTCATGACACACAAGACGAAAGGAAAATTCCAACCCAAATGGGAAGGACCATTTGTGGTAGAGTCAGTCTACTCAAATGGATCGTATCGCCTCATAACCTCAAATGGCGATACACTCATGATGCCAATCAATGGCAAATTCCTGAAGAAATACTATCCCTAGATGGCATTCTTCCACCGATCAAGTTAAAAATACACCTCTGATCAAACATCCGACGCCCTTGACGGCTAAGGATAGAGGAAAATGTTGGCCTTTAAGCCCAACATAAGTCTTCGACAACTCATCATGCTGAGGGGAATAGCATGGCTAGCCAACTCAAACGGTAGTTGGTAAAGGCATGACAAACCCGTTGACAGCTGAGGATTTGCTAAAAATCCTAAGGGACACGTTCCCATTTGATCCGACGCCTCCGACGGCTAAGGATAGAAGAAAATGTTGGCTTTTAAGTCCAACATAAGTCTTCGACAACTCATCATGCTGAGGGAATAGCATGGCTAGCCCAACTCAAACGGTAGTTGGTAAAGGCATGACAAACCCGTTGACAGCTGAGGATTTGCTAAAAATCCTAAGGGACACGTTCCCATTTGATCCGACGCCTCCGACGGCTAAGGATAGAAGAAAATGTTGGCTTTTAAGTCCAACATAAGTCTTCGACAACTCATCATGCTGAGGGGAATAGCATGGCTAGCCCAACTCAAACGGTAGTTGGTAAAGGCATGACAAACCGTTGACAGCTGGGGTTTGCTAAAATCCTAAGTGGATTTGATTCCACTCTTCCCTCCAAAAATCCCTTACCAATTCTCATCCATAGAATGGTAGGACCACAAAATGCAATCATTACTATGTTAACACTATACCTCTAGTAATGAATACTCTTTGTCGAGTACAAACCTGGCTTGTTAACTCTGCATAGAGTAACAAACTCTCAAATTTGCCAAGTTAACACTATACTTCTGGCACCTCAAATTCACTTGTCAATTCTCATCAATAGAATGACAGGTCCTCAAATTGCTCCTATCGCAAGCAAATCCTTGTCAAGTTAATATCACACCTCTGACAAACTACTGTTTAAGTTAACATTACACCTCTAAGCAGTACATCGAGTGCCTGTCAAGTTAATATCACACCTCTGATAGTCACCTTTCTTCAGACTTCCATATCGAAGCTGAAATGGACGATGCCAAGTTAACACTACACTTCTAGCATCCGAGTCATTGTTAAGTTCAACAATACACCTATGGCTATGACCTTTCCTCGACTTCTTTGAGCCGAGACGACTAATGCCAAGTTCAACATTACACCTCTAGCATTTCTATCACTGTTAAGTTAAACATCACACCTATGACAGTGACACCCTCAGTTTTCCCAAATAAAACTGAGATGCTGATGAGTTAGGTTAATATCACACCTCTAACTCACATCCTTGTCAAGTTAATATTACACTTCTGACAAGACTACTTCTAAACCGTTAAGTTAATATCACACCTCTAACGGTAAAAATCTTACTAGATTCCCCACGAGTCTAGTTTCATTTGATATTCTCCCCAACCGAGTATCAAATTCATTCTGGAGGCAGTGTTGGTTAACATTACACCAATAAACAATGCTTCCATCAAAATCCCCAGCTGATCTTAAATCAAGTTAATCCCAAATCCTTGATAAAAGTTCACCTTCTCTGGGGGTACGCGCTCCACTCGTCACTTTCTTTTATAAAGTGGCGGGTCCACCAAAATTATTCTTTGGCTTCTAAAACAAAACGTTCAAGACAACAGAAAGAAGCAAAAAGAAAAGTGTCACTTTTATTCATATCCAAACACATGAAAGTGATACAAAACGCTCTCTTATACAATAAGATTGAGTGTTACAATTAAGGAGTACAAAGAAGTCCCTCTCTCTCTCTGAGGCCGTACTCACTCCTTGAAACTGCATCTGATCCCAGGTGCACAATTGGAGCCGGTTGCGCTTTGATGCGTGACGCCAACTTCGAAAGCGCCCTAGCTGACCAAGCCAAGAGCAATGGTGTTCTTGAGGTCCAGTGGCAATAGAAGGTCCTGCAACCCTTCATTCAGGCGCGTCTCTTTCCCTAGTAGACTATCCAACAAACATGGAGTCACTCTTGGGGTGAGAGCAGAAGTTTCGGAGTCATCACAAAGGATGCCACCCTCCACTTAGTCCGGCGGCAGCAAAAAGTCCGGCAACTCTTCCTTCAAGAATTGATCCTTCCCCCAGCAGAAGACTCAACGGACTTTAACTGTCCTCGATGTCACTTCTGGGGTTTCATCACCATCCCTTTCCCCAGCAGGCCATCCAACGGAGTGTCCTTGATGTGACTTCTGGAGTGGGAGAGGAAGAGGATCTCATCCGCCGCCGCAACCGCCGGACCACCCTCGCCGGTACTCAGCCTATCCGTCTCTTGCACCAGATCTGAAGAGACCTTGGCGAGGGTTGGGTCCTCGTCAGAGATGTAATATACTCTCTTATAGGTGACGAGGACCATAATATATTCTCTCATAGGTGAAGGTTGAACGAGTTCGCCGACCGAAGTATTCTTCCAAGGGCCCAGCAAGCCTGCAAGGAACAAAAAGAGAGAATTAGAACAATCTGCAGCTTAGTGTAAACAGAGAAAAACTAAGTCAGCAGAGGCAAACGCGGGAATGATCCACGCAGTCAGCCAAATGCGGGAATGATCCATGCAGTCTACCAAGACGCAGGAATGACACGCGCAGCAAGCCAAACTGTTGCGTCAGCAGAGACAAACGCGAATCAAAACGCGGTCCCATTCTGTGCCTAGGTCAAAGAGCACAAACGCCGAAAAGGCACAGACGCCGAAAATTGCCATCTCCATGAACAGAAGTTGCAAGGTGCGGGTCTGAAACCTTTTTTGGAATTCGTCCAAGGCATTGGCCATGAAACGCGCTAAGGCACAAGCCATAAAACGCGCCAACACCAAGGGCCAAAGATTCCTGCACGCGCGTCCGGAGAAGTTCAGGTCCATGGTACAAATTCCAGAAGGAGTGCACCAATGCAGACTTCATGAGGGGGTCCAGATGACATGAAGCCAAGGTACAGGCCATGGTGAATCTAAAATGTCATGGTGAAACGAACTGCATACCCGTAGAGACCTCTGTCAAGAGTTGTAATCTCTGCACCAGGACGCAAACGCGGTCACAGGGCAAAGAGGTGTTTTCTCCTAAAGAGACCAAACAGGGGCTTAAAAGCCCTGGGTCATCTTCAGAACCATCCTCATCCATGGAGACAATTGTCTGAGGAAGATGAAAGTTCTCAAAGCGCTCTCTCAAAAAACAAAATAGTCCAAAGGCAGGATTGAAGGGAGAAGGGTGCCCTATTTATAGGCAGCTCCTGATAACAGCGGTTAATGGCCCCGTAATCTGAACCGCCGGCATTAATAACTGCACAACTGCCAAGATCCAATAAAGGCCGGACGCGTGTAACGCTGCTTCGAGAACCGCCGCTGGCGCTGATCTCCAACCGCCCGCACTGGTTTCTCATTTAAGAGAATCAATACTCAAGCCCAATCAGCAGCCGACGCGTGGACAACTGCTTCGGGAAACAAAGCGAAAAATCCGCATCTGACGTTTAAAGATCACACCAAATCCCTATGACAGGCTGTATGTAACGCCTGGGAGTTTACACCCAGACGCGGATTGAAGAACTATCCACCCATCCGCGTCCCAGAAAGATGCCTGCGCGAGTCAAAGTCGCGTCCCCTCAGAATTAAGGGAAAGGCACAAGGCTGCGTCTCCCGCGTCTGCCTGATCCGCTTCCTTCTTCGCAGAAGCAGATCCGCGTTATTCAGAGCCGCGTCTCCCTGAACGAATGCCGCGTCTCATGAAACAATGATGGCCGCGTCTCCCTATGGATTGATGCTGCGTCTTGTCAAAAGGACTTAGTCCTGCCTAAGTTCTCATGAACTAAGAACCGCGTCTCACCCTGTGATTGACGATGCGTTCGGAGGCCGCGTTTTCACTCTATGCTGCGTCTCATCAAGAAGACCGCGTTCCGATTTGTGATTGACGCCGCGTCTCATCAAAAGGACTTAGTAGAATCTAAGTTCTTATGAAATGATGACCGCGTCTCACTTTATGATTGACGCTGCGTCTCAGTAAAAGGACTTAGTAAAATCTAAGTTCCGGTAGACTGACGACCGCGTCTCACCCTGTGATCGCCGCTGCGTCTCGTCAAAAAGACTTGGTGAAATCTAAGTCCCCATAGATTGATGCCACGTCTCATTCTACGGGATTAAGCCGCGTCTCGCCAAGACCGCGTCTCATTAAAAGAACTTAGTCCTACCTAAGTTCAGTAATCACGACTGGTGATCAAGAGTTGGACTCATCCACAACAAGACAAAGAAATTGGGACAAAAGCTTTAAAGAAAACTTCTATTATACCAAAAAATGATAGAAGTGGATACAAACACTCTTAATAGAGTGTCCCTTTTCTTTACAGAAAAAAAAAAAAAAAAAAAAAGAAGGCTAAATGTCCTGGTTCACCAAGGAACGGATTTGTTCCCTAAGGCGGTGAATCTCATGCTGGCGCGTCCTCTCAGCCTCCATGATAGCCCGGTCCCGCAGCTCCGCCTCAGATAAGAAACTTCTGGCAGACAGCTGCATCCGCAGAGATTCCACCCTAGAAGATTGCAGAGACAGACTCTCTTCAGCTCGCGCCGTAGCAGCCCGTTGCTTCTCAAGCTCCTTTTTGAGGGAGACAAGTTTCTCCTCATTTAGTGCAAGAACAGCTTCCGCCTTGGCAATAATGTCCCGAGTTCTGAGGATGACCTGCTCCGTGCTCTGCACACTGAGCTCAGATTCCCTCGAATCTCCGGCTAATTTTTGAAATTCAGCCTTGGAATATTCAAGGTCACGGATCTCGGCAGTGATCCGCGCCTCCGCCTCCTGTCGCTCCCGTTCCTGAGCAGCTAGGAGCCTAGTCAGGATGGCCTGGGCCTCGCCGGAAGAACCTGCATCTTCCAAAGATTCCAGCTCCCGCAGGTTATCTCCAAGTTGCTCTACCACCCGCAGGCATGCCCTGGCAAGTGAAGGGCCTCCCGCCAATTCGACGCTCACGGCCATATTTTCAAGAAGCCTCTGGGCGAACTGGAAGGTGCTGTGTCCACGGAAGATGAGATCAATACATGATCCCATCGAGGTGAAGAATTGTTGCACCATCTGACGTGCCAGCTCCCCCATGTCTTCACCACCTAAGAAGCTTCCCGACCCTTTTTCTGTCACGGGATAAGGGATATAGGGCGGGTCTTCTCGCACAAGCCGTGCCAGCCGTCGATGTGGCAAGAACAAGATTACCCACTGGCGCTTCCTGGAGCGCTGCCTCTACAGGAGCTTCCACGACCAAGGAAGGAGCTGTAAGCACAACCTCTTCAGAAACTTCCACCGAGGATTGAGCTGTGTGGCCTTCTGGAAGGGTGCTGATCGTCAGACTCCCCACCTGAGCCCCCCCAGTCAGAGCTGCCTTACTAGGTTCGAGGTCCGGAGGCGTCGAGTCCTGTAGAATGGGGGTCTCCCCAGCTTCAGCAGTAGCCTTCTCCACCGGCGGAGTGAGAGCCTCCTCAGCCTCAATGGTTGTTTCCCCTCCTGGCAAAGGGGAAGGCTCCCCAACTTCAACAGCTGCCCCCTCCGAGGTTATCTCAGCGGCCGAAGCCTCAATCCCCTTGGGCTGGGTCAACTCTGTTTCCATCACCTCGACAGGCGAAGAAGTTATACCTTCAGCAGGGATTATAGCCGGCGGTTCATGGCCGTAGTCAACTTTATCTCCAAAGTCGCTTTCCGTATCAGACGCGGAAGACGACAGTTCAACGCAAAGGTCCTCGGTGACCGGAGCCTTGCCACCAATCACCCCAATGGTAGGACTAGGGTCGATTATCCGAGCGCTGGAGATGAAGACACTAGGAGGCCCTGACCGCTGTGCCTTATCTCTCCCTTCACGAGCAGAAGAAGGCTCAGGCCGAGCTGAGAACCCTGGAATTTGGACATTCCCTCCCACGAGCTGTACTTCCTCGTCAGCTATAGTGAGTTTGTCAACCAATTCCCCCCCTCTCCCGCAATCTTACAGGTCCCTCGGTGCGACCTAGGAGCACGGATTAAACTGGGGAGATTTTTATCCTCTGGCGGTTCCTCAACCATGATAAAGAGGTCTTCAGGACAATCCTCAACTCCAGCAGAAATGCCTTCCGAGGGAGAGACTTCTGTTGCTAATTCCCTCCGAGCCCTCTTCGAAACAGGACCAGCAGTTGAGGTAGGACCCCGACAACGCTCACCCACCAATTCTCGAGCCTTGGTGGTAGAAGGCCCCTCCTGTGGCCCTAGCTTGGTTCTACTCCGGGTTACTCGGGGCTCCTCTCTTGAGCCTCCCTCGGCTTCTCTCTGAGATGCTCTCTCCAGCTCTTTCTGGACCTTTAAATACTGGGTGATCATGTGCGAGCCTTTGCCAGACTCCGACTGTGTTTTGAGATAGGCATTAATGCCCTCAATACCCGTATACCCAGGAGCAAAATCCGGTGACTGGTTTACCCGAGAATACCAGATGCAGAAAGTGAAGCTGGTAAGGTTCTTCGGCTCCTCGACGGGCAAACGAAAAGTTGCCTCTGTCCCCCCAGCCACGCTATAATACCAGGCTCGAGCACCTTCGCACAAATTCCCATTGAAGGCAAGTTGTGTATTCGGATTGCCGACATAAAGCTGAGCATAGCCAAACTGTCGGGCAAAACGACTTGGCATATATGGTTCGATATGCAGGAAGTCCCTTGGCGAAACAGCACATATCCTGGTCGTATATTGATCAACCACCGGAAGACTCCCGCAGACAGTTGGGTGAGGTCATCCCGACCTATAGAATCAGTGAATTGCTCACCAAAGGATGCACCAGGAATTCCAGGGAAGCAGCGGTTGAGCTGGTAATTGGCGGCATTTGAGAGACGTCTCCGAATATAATATATATAGGTGTCACTCCAATCCGAGTCTTCCAGCCGCCTCACAAAAGGGACAGGACTCTTACTCCCACGCGCCGTTGTCATCAGAGAAGGGCAATGCATCACGTACCAGGCCATGAGATACGTGTAAGGCAACTCCATTCGGGGGTTGGGGCGCCTTGCCGTCGGGTTTCCCTCTGAATCGACATACGGCTTGCCTTGAGAGTCGACAGTCCTTGGAGCCTCGCATAGTCTCTTGGCTAGCGCCCGCAACCCGCTCTGAATGCCAGCCGCCACGGCCGGAAGGAGGGCTATAGGACGGCCATGGGCCAGGAGCACTGCTGGATACACCACGTCGGCAATAATGACTTCATGTGGCCGTGTAGGTACCACGCAACGCTTCAACCACAGCATCAGAAGCCCGCCAACAGCGCTCGACTAGAGATAGAAGCCCGGGCCCGGTGATGATAGCTTTCAAAAAGCGTATCAGGTTCGAAGCCGTCCTCGTTCGACCCAGTGGTGTAAAAGCCCTCAGAAGCTTGTGCGACCATGTCATCAACTCCCTGTTCAGAGAGGGGAGCCAGTCGAGTTATCGAATGATCCTTCTTGCTGACATTACTGAATAAGTAATTGGCCCAGGATAGATGCCTGACTCCATGCGTCCTCCAACCGGTTACCTGACCACAAATATGGAAGTGGCACATCACTTCCCAATAGGTCTCGTACACCTCAGGGGAATCCTTCTTTATAAGGTCAAGCTCCCTAGCAGTCGGGACATATTCTTCATAAGGGAACTCCCCCATCACCAGCCCCGAAACCTCATGCAACTCATGCAGTGCAAGGCCCATTTCTCCAACCGGGGTAAAGAATGTCGCCGTCTGAGGGTTGTAGCGCTCCAAGATCCCGAAGAAGTTGTGAGAGCTCATTGGGATGCCCCATTGTACGGCCCTGACTGCTGAGTATAATCCCACGTGCTCAAGCAGATCTCCAAGATCGGAGAGGACAAAACCCACCATCCTGCCCCACCAAGAATTCTCCGTGGAGTGGACCCATCCTGGCAAATGGAACTTGGCCGGATAATCACCCTCTGCTTCTATGAACGAATTGAGGAAGGTGGTGGCAAGCTGCGGGATCTCTCCGACTGGAAGCTCAGACTTGCGTGACCCAGAAACAAGCCGAGGACCGCCCGGTCATGGCAATCATGACGGTATATACGTTCTGGGAGCTGAAATTCCCAAGGGTAATCTCAGAGATATCCCGGGACACGTCCCACTTCATCTTCCGAAGGACGGACAGATGTTGGAGATAAGACAACGGGAGCATCCTCTCCATGGCTGGAAGGAAGTATCTCCTCTCCCCTATCTGACGGAGCCACCTGTAATTCCCGTCATACATGGGGTTGCCACCGTCGCTGACATGATCTCCAAAGAAGAAAGCAGGCTTCTCCAGCTTGATGTGGGTATCCGTTGCGAAAACTGCATCGGTCATAAGCACCCGAGAAGTCCTCTCATTAACATGGGCAATCATTTCCCTCGAACTGGCGACCTGTCAGCAGTCACAGGTATGGTCCTTCGCAGTGCAAAAGTCAGACGGTGGTCGGCACCACCCACGCGGCCAAAATGGTGCATCTTGGCAAGTGAACCTGAAACATGCGGCACTGCAAAAGAAAAAGACACTTGGTCAGATACCTTGCCAAAAATAAGGGAAGACGCTAAGTGTTCATAATTCAAAACGCAGCCGAGACATTGGACGCAGGAGTTATCATCCGCGTCCAGACCTGCGAACTTGCACCAAAACGCAGAAGAGATACTGGACGCAGGAATTTTTCGAATCCGCGTCCAGACCTGCAAAGCTGCGTTCTACAAACCAAGACTTATGAAAATTCGAAGTACTTGGATTCAAACGCCAGATTCTACAAAATCGGCGGTTGAAGACACAGAACACAAGGATCAAATCCGCGTTCTGCAAACCAAGACTTGTGAAATTTCAAAGTGCTTGAACTCGGACGCCAGCGCCTGATGGCACAAAACGCGGCACAGAACGCATGGATCAAATCCGCGTTCTACAAATCGCGTTCAGAGACCTTCACAATTAGAAATATTCTAAGTGAAGGACCCAGAGTGCAGAGTTCACCAGCGTCGGATCATCAGGCCCGCGTCCCGGTTATCATCTCAAGGACAGCGTCCGAGAATCAAACACGATCTTGTGTTAAAGGTTCTTAGGGTTCTATGAACATGTTTTAATGGCGGAACCCACGCCGAAGGTGCATTTTTACCTCGGAAAACACCCTCCTGCGCAGAGGAAGCATCTCTCTCAGCCTCGGCGATGGTCGCCCTTGAGGATGATGCAGTCGGTTTCGTCTTGGGAGCCATCGATGTTCAGAAATCCGAGTTCGAAGATGGACAGATGAACAAACAAGAGGAGGGGAGCTCTCTTTTCTCAGCAAATGCGTTCGGAGAAGAAGATGTGTCTCTCTCTAACTGTTGCCTTTTATAGGCACAGAGATTCGCGAAGATACGCAGCGTTTGGCCCAATAAACGCTGCAGCGAATCGCTGCCTGACGCGTGGAGCCAAATCATTGTTTGAACAGGGAAGATCATGCGTCGCGACCCCGCCACAAGTCAGAAGTTGACACGTGGAGCAGTTCACTTAATGAACCGGGAGATCCGCGCGCCAAAAGGCGAAATCTCGCCTTTTCCCCAGGCCAGCTGGCGGCGTAATCATGACATGGCACAGGCGCACGCCCCAAAGTACGCGGCTCTTCGGTAGACATGCCCCGTCAGCATCATCATAAATGCACCCAGAAAATCGCGTCTGCCTTATGAAGATCGGTCGCGTTCTCATCGCCAAAAGGTCGCGTCTCGCTAAGAAGTCGCGTCTTTAAAGCAGTCTCTACTTTTCAAGGAACCTGCGTCCAGTCTCCTGCTTCTACAAGTCAGTTCAATAGTACACTGACGCAAACAGACAACCAACCACTCCCGTCCAAAAGCGCACCCGTGACAGACTAAAAGCAATCGGGGAGGTCTAGACTGTGTATCTAGACACTCAACACGATCAACTCTGACGGCTTCAAAGAGTTCAACAGTACACTCACGAAGACCAATTCTAGATAAGATCAAACCCGAAGCATCAACAGTCCAGTCATAAAACGCGAACACGGCTAAGGTCCAAAGTATTCCGAAATCCGTCCCATTCAACTGCGGAATATCAGAAACTTTGGAGGGGGTTCTGTAGGCTGTCTAAAAATGACTAACAGACCAGCCATTAAGGAAGCAGAGTCTCAAGCTCTAGACGCGAGAAATCGATGCTCGCGTCTCAGCATTAAGACGCGTTGGCTCTACACCTGCGTCACAACATTCAGACGTGAAGGCCCGAAGCCCGCGTCTCAAACCTCAAGGCGCGTTTGGCTCGAAGCCCGCGTCTCAAACTTCAAGGCGCGTTGGGCTCGACGCCCGCGTCTCAAACTTCAAGGCGCGTTCGGCCCAACGCCCGCGTCTCAGTTGCAACTGCCCTGATTGCGGGGCCAGTCACCGCGCATGTAGCGGGTAGTGGCCCCTCATTCGGGAGCGTTTTCAGGAGGCACCTTCACCCCCTGAGATCCCTATAAATAGCCTTGTTTGCTATGAAGAGAGGATCGGAGTTTTTGGAGAGACACACAGGGATAGAGGCTTGAGAGGATCGAAGCTTGGCAGAAGATCAGAGTTTTGAAGAGAGAGAGCTTTGAGATAGGGCATCATCAAAATCGATCGAATCCAGGCAGAAGGATCATCAAGAGAGAAGCACGACTCTTCAGCGAGCTTACTGAGTACTAGCCGCTCTTCGCCTACCTCCTCTGAGAGTTTTGGTAGACGGAGCTGAGTTACTCTTTCTACCGACCGAAGAGAAGACCCCCGACGGTCCAGGACGATCATCTGGTCAACGGAGAACAAGATTCACTCTCCATCGCCACACGAAGAACCCAGCTTTAAACAAAGGGAAGATTCAGACATCCTCCCTCCCTTGTAACTGGAAAAGAGGGAAGAGTAGTTCTTTTGGTTGTAATCGTTTCGCTTGAATCAAGGAAATCTTTTACAGCTAAAACCACTTTCTCCGACCACCAAAGTTTTCCGGCCCCTACAAATATCACCACTTATCATGCCATCACTTGAACCAAGCATGATACACTTGACTTTCGTATAAAATGGACCAACTTACATATGGGTCGGGGGGAAACATACGGATATCGATAAGTGTTCGTGTTTACAGTGGCATTAGGTATATTGTACAATCATATTCCGGTCTAACCTGAGGGCCTCCAGGGGACCGAGGGGAGTGCTTGCTCCCTCTTCCTGAATACTGTCATGACAAAGGGCATACATAAGTCCCTCCTGTTAGGCCTTGCGGCTGGTTCCGTTACCAAGCAACGGAACACCCTGGACCGTGGTCCCGGGCATGCACGGGACCCACTGTAAACATAGTTCGTCGATAAACCGCTGGTTTCCAATAACAACCTTGCTTTTCTAGGATATGGATCTATGTGCTCTGGGACGCTGGGTCACATAGCTAGATATCACAGTAAGACAAGTAATATAATAAGACGTTAACTGTAGATCTATTGCATTATGACTGTATCTCCTCATGCTATCCATTACTTGTCGATTTATATTCCTTGTACTGTTCCAACACCCTTATTCATGTCTCTTAGCCACTTGGCTATAGTTGTTTATTGTTAATATGTCTTGACTCCCTTGGATTTGCATATTCAGATCCCGAAGCTTGGAACGAAGTGGAGCCATCCACGGAGGATCAAGCTTATTTTAGTGAGCAGGCCGAATAGTTCCAGTCCCTTCGTGCTAGGTTCTTCCTTTTGACTCGCGAGATCTTCATCCACCTCGTGAGCTTTTGTACACATATTGTATATTTTACTTTTGGACTTGGTTGTGATGTAATACACATGTATTGTGTAATACCTTATCATATCTTGTATAACTTTGTATGTGTACTTTTAGTTGGCATATGTATGGATACCACGCTTTGTCGTGTACTCTGTTTCTTGTTGTACTTATTTGCTTAGCGTATATACGTGTGGGGCATTTTCTGACCTACGTATATACGTCGCAGTGACGTCCCCGTATTCGTGGAATTGGGGCGTTACAGGTTGGTATCAGAGCCTAGGCTCTCACACCTATAGTACAATCAAGCAGCAAATTACTGTAATTTGCTATTGCCAACTACAATGTACAAAGTTATCTAGTCCTTCTTGATCCCTTCTTGATTCCTTCCCTTGTGTCCTAAACTCCTTCCATTTTTCCAATTCCAGTTATCTTATCCCAATTCGGTATGGAGAGAAGGACGGGACGAAACCATTCCGGACAAGCATCGAATGGACCCACGGGAGAGAATGTGGACATTCTGAGGGTCATTCAGACGATGATGGAGAACCAGCAGCAACAGACGGAACTCCTCCGACAAGAATTGGCAGCTCCAAAGGAACAGAGGCCGGGAAATATTCAGACTTCAGACGGCTGCAACCAGCCATATTCACGGGTGAAGAGAAACCCCTGGATGCTGAGCAATGGCTGACAGACACCACAGACTTATTGAACGCAGCCCGAGTACCAAAGGAGAACCAAGTGGAGGTTGCTAAGATTCAATTGAAGGATATAGCCAGAACTTGGTGGCTAGCTGAGGAGGCCAGATTGGAGAAGCCTGTCACCTGGGACACGTTCTCTAAGAGCTTTTATAGCAGATTCTTCCCTGCCACTGCTCAGAAGGACATGGAAGAGCAGTTCATCAGACTTCAGCAAGGGAATAGATCCGTGGATGAGTATGCCGCGGAATTTCTCAGACTTAGCCGCTTTGCTCCGTACATGGTAACTGATGAGGAGAAACGGGCTAGTAGGTTTCAGCAAGGCTTGCAGATGGACATCCAAGTTTTCTTAATGCCCCAGCAGCTGAAGACTTATTCAGAAGTTCTCACCATAGCTCGGGAGTAGAGCGTGGGCTAGAGAAGAAGCAAGAGAACCAGATGAGGAACCAGGCCATGAAGAGGCCATTTGCACCTATGGGAAGAGGAGGCCCTTACAGAGCAGCAAAGGTTCAGGCCAGGCAACCATTCAGACCAGCTCCTTACCAGATGGCTCAATCAGGTCCTATCTGCAACTTTTGCCAGAAACCGGGTCATTCTCAGCAGAATTGCCGAAGGGCAAATGGATTATGCTTGGTGTGTGGTTCCCGAGACCATTCCATTGAAGCCTGTCCACACAGGAGAATGGGGATTACCAATCAAGCTCTACCGGCACTTCAGGGACCATATGGACAGAGATCACTTCCAGGCCACTTGGACAGAGGAACCAGGGACCAGTGATGAGGAGAGCTCCTCCCCCTCCTTCACAGTAAGCTATTCGCCCAGTTCAGAGAGGAGCTAGGACTGCAGCAGGGCGTGAAAGGGGCAAGCATATAATTTGTCAGCAGCAGAGGCTGAGACATCTGAGGAGGTGATAACAGGTACCATCAGAGTTCATTCTAAACCTGTCCTCGCTCTCTTTGATTCCGGTGCTTCCCATTGTTTTATCTCAGACCATTTTGTGGCATTGCATTCTATACCTGTTAGATCTTTAGACCACAAATGGGATATTAGTACTGGGAATGGAGTAGTCGTATCTTCTAGAGTTTGTACTGATTGTCCAGTAGAACTTTGTGATAAGACCTTGGCCATAGATATGCTCGTACTAGACACCAAAGGGTACGACGTAATCTTAGGCATGACCTGGCTCAGTCAGTACCATGCAGTTATTGATTGTAGGGAGAAGAAGATTAATTTCAGAATCCCTCATCAACCGGAGTTCCAATTTAGTGGAGAAGTGAAGTCTACCAAGGAAAGACTCGGATGACTACTTCGGAGGTTCAGAAGCAGAAGGTACCGGTGTGGGATGAATTCCCAGGAGTGTTTGCTGAGATCTCAGGACTGCCACCTGAAAGGATGATTGAGTTCTCTATTGAGACTGTGCCTGGAACAGCTCCTATATCCAAGGCTCCGTACAGGATGGCACCGACGGAGTTGGAGATTCTGAGGAAGCAGCTACAGGAATACTCAGACAAGGGATTGATTCGACCAGTACTTCACCATGGGGAGCTCCAGTGCTGTTGGCGAACAAGAAGGATGGTGGTAAAAGGCTTTGTGTTGATTATAGAGAATTGAACAAAGTTACCATCAAGAACAAGTATCCCTTACCAAGGATTGACGATTTGTTTGATCAGCTTCATGGAGCCCGAGTATTCTCCAAACTAGATTTACAGTCGGGTTACCATCAGCTAAGGGTGAGGAAGGAGGATATTCCGAAGACGGCATTCAGGACCCGTTATGGCCACTATGAGTTTCTAGTTATGCCTTTCGGAGTCACCAATGCCCCTTCAGTTTTCATGGATTTGATGAACAGAGTGTTCTCGCCCTATTTGGATCAGTTTGTAGTGGTTTTTATAGATGACATCTTGATCTATTCAAAGAGCAGCAGGGAGCATGCAGAACACTTGAG
Source organism: Agave tequilana (assembly GCA_038442645.1). Lineage (NCBI taxonomy): Eukaryota > Viridiplantae > Streptophyta > Magnoliopsida > Asparagales > Asparagaceae > Agave > Agave tequilana. The sequence goes on from JAVJIF010006180.1 coordinate 23,316, forward strand.
GATTGTATTGCAGACTCTACAGCAGGAGCAGCTTCATGCTAAGAAGAGCAAGTGTGACTTTTGGTTGGACAGTATAGCCTTCCTTGGACACATAGTTTCAGCAGAAGGAATTTCAGTTGATCCCAGCAAAGTCCAGGCGGTGAGAGATTGGCCAATTCCGAGGACGGTGACTGAGATTAAGAGTTTTCTGGGACTAGCCGGATATTACCGACGCTTTGTCCAAGATTTCTCTAGGATTGCAGCTCCGTTAACCCAGCTCACTCGGAAAGGAGAAAGGTACACATGGACAGAGGAATGTACTGCAGCTTTTGAGCAGTTGAAGCAGAGGCTCATCTCAGCTCCAATCTTGAAGACTCCCTCAGGAAGAGGAGGGATGGTCATATTCAGTGATGCATCAGGAAAAGGCCTGGGGTGTGTACTTATGCAACATGATCATGTCATAGCTTATGCATCCAGGCAACTGAAGACTCATGAGCAGAATTACCCAACTCATGACTTGGAGCTGGCAGCTGTTATATTTGCCTTGAAGATCTGGAGGCATTATCTTCTGGGAGATAAGGTGTTGATATACACGGATCACAAGAGCCTCAAGTATATTTTCTCACAGAAAGAGTTGAACATGAGGCAGAGGAGGTGGCTTGAATTGATGGCGGACTATGATATTGACTTGCAATATCATCCGGGCAAGGTCAATACCGTACCAGATGCACTGAGCAGGATGCCAGAGAATAGAGTGCTTGTCCAGCTTACTCAGCAAGAAGGAGTTGATTCAAGACATCATCAGATTGGACTTGATGTTGGTACAAGGAGGTGATAAGGCAGGACAGTTCATGACTTTGCAGATTCAGTCAACATTGATAGATGAGATCAAGGAAGCTCAAAAGGAAGATCCCAGATTGCAGAAATTCCGAGCTCAGGTAGAGGCTGGATTGAGGACTGATATCTGTATTCACCCAGATGGTGCTTTGTATTATGGTAGCAGGATTTGTGTTCCCAGGGAGAAATTAGACAGAAGGTTCTAGCAGAGGCACACAGTTCAGCTTATTCTATACACCCAGGGGGAACCAAGATGTATCAGGACTTGAAGAAGCAGTTTTGGTGGAATGCTATGAAAAGGGAGATAGCTCAGTTTGTAGCCAAGTGCTTGGTGTGCCAGCAGATAAAGATAGAGCATCAGAGATCAGCTGGACTTCTTCAACCTTTACCGATACCTGAGTGGAAGTGGGAGCACATCACCATGGATTTTGTCACGGCATTGCCTCGCAGTCCTAAAGGTAATAATGCTGTGTGGGTAATCATTGATCGCCTCACCAAATCAGCTCACTTCATACCATTCAGGGTAGGTCAGACAACAGAGGTTCTGGCAGACAAGTACATGAAGGAGATAGTTCGTCTGCATGGAGTTCCAGTTAGTATTGTATCAGACAGAGACACCAGATTCAGATCTCATTTCTGGGGAAGCCTCCAAGAAAGTCTAGGGACTCGTCTGAAATTCAGTACTTCATATCATCCTCAGACAGACGGACAATCTGAAAGGACTATCCAGATTCTTGAAGATATGTTGCGGGCCTGCATGATTGAATTCCAGGGATCATGGGAAGACCATCTTCATTTGGCTGAATTTTCTTATAATAACAGCTATCAGGCAAGTATCAAGATGGCACATTTTGAAGCATTGTATGGTAGGAAGTGTAGGTCACCGATTTGTTGGGATGAAGTCGGTGAGAGGAGACTTTTGGGACCAGAGATCCTGATTCAGACAACAGATAAAGTCAGGATTATCAGAGATCACCTCAGGGCAGCACAGAGTCGGCAGAAGAGTTTGGGCAGACACACTGAGAAGGCCATTGGAATTCCAGACAGGGGATCATGTGTTTTTGAGGATATCACCTACAAAGGGAGTAATCCGGTTCGGTACTCGTGGAAAGCTTAGTCCGAGATATATCGGCCCATTCGAGATCTTGGACCGAGTGGGAGATGTGTCTTACAGGTTGGCGTTACCGCCATCTTTGGACGGAGTTCACAATGTATTCCACGTATCACAGCTGAGGAAGTATGTGAGGGATGATAGTCATATCCTGGATCACTCCGAACTGGAACTACAACCGGATTTGTCATATCAGGAGCAGCCGATGGCCATACTGGATAGAAGTGTCAAGACACTGAAGAACAAGGCTATACCATTAGTGTTGGTGTCTTGGAACAGACATGCACCAGGAGAGGCCACGTGGGAACGAGAGGATGTTATCCGTGAGCGTTATCCGCAACTCTTCACATCTTGATTTGTAAACTCTTTCTTCTCATCCTTCTTTATTGCTACTTTTCACTTCCTGTTATCCTTCTTTACCGTTACCTTTCACTTTATGAAATTTCGAGGACGAAATTTTTGTAAGGTGGGTGGATTGTAATACCCCGTTCCCGGAATACGTACTTAGTTGCGTATTCAGTTTTCCGATCGTATTTTTCGATTTACTTCCTGTATTTGACCGACTTCAATTTCAAATATTATTTTCTAATGCTTTGGATTTTATATGATTTTCTGGAATTTTCTTGAATTTAAATAATTTCTTCAAAACCGGTGTCGACCAGTGTCGCTGATTGATTCTCAGATTTTTAATTTGCAAACGGTTTAGAATTTCTAGAAGAGTCTTTAGACAATATTTCTTAGAATCATATTTCTTACCTAAATACTTTTTCTGAGGATTTTATGAATTTATAAAAATCCATCGGAGTCGGTAGTTAACTGATTCCGGGATTTTTAGTTTTAAAACTATAAACTATTTCTCCAAACGGATTTCACTATGAGTCTTCATATATTATTCTTGATTTTGGTAAATTTACGAGTCGATCCGAAATACTTGAATTTCGGACGATTTCGGTATTTTCTGAAATGTTTTCCGCATACTTGACTTTAACCCGGGAATCCGTGTTTTCAATATTTTCATTTTTCAAGTTAGAGAAAATATCTTCATTTATAAATACTTTCCTTTTTCCTTCCTCTTATTTTCCTTTCCTTCTCTCACAAGCCAAAGGATTCCTATTTTCCAAATTCCTAATCCTTCCAATTTCCAACAAATCCCACACTCTTCCACCATGCCCCATTAATGCCCCTCTTTTTCTCTCTCTTCCATGGCTTGCCAAGTGTGTGGCTAGAAGAGACACCTCATCCTCCCCTAATTGCACAAAACCCCCTCTCATTTCCCTTATTTACAACTCCTTTACAAAATCTAAAACCTATATAAACATATCCCTTACATTTCTTTTCCTTTTTCTTCATTCCACCAAAGAAGTAGCCCTCACCTCTTCCTTCTCCATCTCAAACTCAAACCCTAACTCCAAAAGCACCTAGGTCTTCTTCATCTCCATCTCAAGCATCAACAAGATCTTCATCTTCAACCTCAATCAAGCCACTTCTTTTGTTGGGGATCATCTCTCTCTTCGTCGGATTTATCACCTTGGATCAAGCTTCACATAACCAATCCTTGTGAGTATTTTTACTCACCAAGACTAGACAACTTCTTTATATACTTGTGTTGTCAATTCATGTACACTTGTGCCATAAAAATCGTATTTTAGACCATCAAACACAACCAACAAAACCCTAATTCGTACCCAGTTTTTCCCACGATTAGTCGACTTAACCTAGGAATTAGTCGACTAACCCACCTGTTCTGAAACATAACTTCTCTGGAAACACAGTTTTAGTCGACTTATCCTTATTAATAGTCGACTAATCTTTCCTGAACCAGAAAACCCAACTCTCGGTTCCAGTCGACTCATCCAAAATATTAGTCGACTTAGGACCCCTAGTCGACTACCCATTCCTCCCTAGTCGACTCCTGTTTTCCTGAAATAAAACATCAACTCTCTGTATCACAGACTTAGTCGACTTAAGTATCCGTTAGTCGACTAGTAGTTCCCTGTTAGTCGACTACCCTTACAACCCTAGTCGACTAACTTTTCCTGAAACAGAATTACAACTCTCTGGAACCCAGTTTTAGTCGACTCATCTAGACTGTTAGTCGACTTAAGACCCCTATTAGTCGACTAATCCTTCCACCTAGTCGACTAATTCTGAATGTCTGACTTAGTTGGTTTCCTATCTGAATTTGGATTTTACCTTTGATACATGTGTGACATATTATTCCTGTTCATGCTTCATAACTGGTACTACATGACATGTTACTTGATGGACATTACCTCATATTACTCCATGACTTGTTATTACATATCATCGCTTCATAACTTGTTAAAATATGAATATCACCACTTATCATGCCATCACTTGAACCAAGCATGATACACTTGACTTTCGTATAAAATGGACCAACTTACATATGGGTCGGGGGAAACATACGGATATCGATAAGTGTTCGTGTTTACAGTGGCATTAGGTATATTGTACAATCATATTCCGGTCTAACCTGAGGGCCTCCAGGGGACCGAGGGGAGTGCTTGCTCCCTCTTCCTGAATACTGTCATGACAAAGGGCATACATAAGTCCCTCCTGTTAGGCCTTGCGGCTGGTTCCGTTACCAAGCAACGGAACACCCTGGACCGTGGTCCCGGGCATGCACGGGACCCACTGTAAACATAGTTCGTCGATAAACCGCTGGTTTTCAAAAACAACCTTGCTTTTCTAGGATATGGATCTATGTGCTCTGGGACGCTGGGTCACATAGCTAGATATCACAGTAAGACAAGTAATAATAATAAGACGTTAACTGTAGATCTATTGCATTATGACTGTATCTCCTCATGCTATCCATTACTTTGTCGATTTATATTCCTTGTACTGTTCCAACTCCCTTATTCATGTCTCTTAGCCACTTGGCTATAGTTGTTTATTGTTAATATGTCTTGACTCCCTTGGATTTGCATATTCAGATCCCGAAGCTTGGAACGAAGTGGAGCCATCCACGGAGGATCAAGCTTATTTTAGTGAGCAGGCCGAATAGTTTCAGTCCCTTCGTGCTAGGTTCTCCTTTTGACTCGCGAGATCTTCATCCACCTCGTGAGCTTTTGTACACATATTGTATATTTTACTTTTGACTTGGTTGTGATGTAATACACATGTATTGTGTAATACCTTATCATATCTTGTATAACTTTGTATGTGTACTTTTAGTTGGCATATGTATGGATACCACGCTTTGTCGTGTACTCTGTTTCTTGTTGTACTTATTTGCTTAGCGTATATACGTGTGGGCATTTTCTGACCTACGTATATACGTCGCAGTGACGTCCCGTATTCGTGAATTGGGGCGTTACAAAAAGAGTGACTAAATCATATATACTAGCTGTAAATGCTCCTGCTCGGATTGAAATCCAAAAGGACAATCCGAGAATGAAGTCACTAATGAGCCTAAGACACGCCTGAAACGTGGTAGACCAATCGGTTTCAAAGATAAAAATCCTCTAAAAAGAAAAGGAGCAGATAAGCATGATGACCCCATGTGCAAGAATGTGTTAGAGAAGAAACACAAAATAAGACAAATCAAGAGATGGAAAATCCTGAAGGCATAGAAAATCATGTGAGCTTTATTGATTATGTCAATACAAGAGGATTATGGAATCGAAATGAGATGGAAATATGGATGAAATATTTTTCTATTCCGTAGCATGTGATATTGTTAACAGAAGTGAGGATCCTGAACCAAGATTTGTCACTGAATGTCAAAATAGATATGATTGGACAAAATGGAAAGACGCTATACACGCTGAATTGAATTCGCTTAATAAGCGTAAAGTATTTGGACCTATTATCCTCACGTCTGAAGTCGTGAGACCAGTAGGATACAAATGGGTTTTTGTGCGAAAATGCAACGAGAAAAACGAGATTGTGAGGTATAAAACTTGACTTGTTGCTCAAGGTTTTTCACAAAGACCTGAAATTGATTATGAAGAAACGTATTCTCCAGTAATGGATGCAACTACGTTTAGATATTTAATCAGCCTAGCAGTTTCTAAATATTTAGAAATGCGTCTTATGGATGTTGTTACAGCTTATTTATATGGGTTGATTGATAGCGATATTTATATGAAAATCCCTGAAGAATTTAAAATACTTGAAGCATTAAGTTCAAAACCCAAAGAATTATATTCGATCAAATTACAAAGATCGTTATATGGGTTAAAACAATCAGGGCGCATGTGGTATAATCGCTTAAGCGAGTATTTGTTAAAAGAAGGATATGTGAATAATCCTATATGCCCATGCATTTTTATAAAGAAAACAACATCCAGATTCATTATCATTGCTGTATATGTTGATGATTTAAATATCATTGGGACTCATAAAGAAGTCCTAGAAGTAATGATGTATTTAAAGAATGAATCTGAAATGAAAGACCTTGGAAAAATCAAATATTGTATTGATTTACAGATTGAACACTTTCAAAGTGAAATACTCTTGCATCAATCAATTATACTGAAAAGATCTTGAAACGCTTTAACATGGATAAAGCAAATCCTTTAAGCACTTCAATGGTTGTTAGATCATTAAATGTGGAAAAGGATCCATTTCGCCCTCGCGAAGATAATGAAGAGGTTCTTGGTCCTGAAGTACCATACCTAAGTACAATTAGAGCTCTTATGTATCTGACTAATTGTACCCGATCAGATATAGCATTTGCTACTAATTTATTAGAAAGATTTAGCTCATCTCCTACACGGAGACATTGGAATGGAATTAAACATGTATTTCGTTATCTTCGAGGAACAACTAATTTTGGTTTGTTTTATTCCAGAGGAAACTGGTTATGCGATGCAGGTTACTTGTCAGATCCATATAAAGTCAGGTCTCAAATAGGATATGTGTTCACATGTGGAGGTACAGCGATATCTTGGCGTTCACAAAGCAGACACTAATTGCCACTTCTTCTAATCATGCTGAAGTCATAGCACTCCATGAAGCAAGTCGAGAGTGTGTATGGCTAAGGTATGTAACCCAACATATCCAAGCAACTTGTGGATTACCAGTGAACAGAGATCCAACAGTATTGTTTGAAGACAATGATGCATGCGTCGCTCAAATGAAGGAAGGATTCATCAAAAGCGACCGTACCAAGCATATACCCCCGAAGTTCTTCTCATTCAGCCAAGAGCTTGAAAAGGATAAGAAAATTAATATTCAGTATATCCGATCAAGTTATAATGTGGTAGATCTCTTTACAAAGGCACTTCCCACTGCAACTCTCAGAAAGCTTATTCATAATATTGGGATGCGTCATATGCGAGACTTATGAAGAAGAACTACTCATGTCAACTTGAGGGGGAGGTTACGTGACTGCACTCTTTTTTTCTTACTATGCTTTTGTCCCACAGAGTTTTCCTGGTAAGGTTTTTAACGAGGCAACATAGAACACGTATACAAATGGTGTACTCTTTTTTCCTTCACTATGATTTTATCCCACCGGGTTTTCCTATCAAGATTTTTAATGAGACATCATATATGGTGGACAACCAAGAGGGAGTGTTATGAAACGATGGCTGCCAACCTTTACTGTGCACTATTAATGATTTTGCTATGCGCTGATGCAAGCATGCATAGTGATTGCATAGTAGTGACTGTATAGTAACCCAAAGTTTTTATAAATAGGTCATTCCTGATTCATTTTAATGTACACTTCAGAAATCAATAAGAATTCATACTTCTACTCTTTCTCTTGAATTCTCTATTTTAGTGTTATATTTCTCAGAGTTTTACAACATGGACAACTTTATTGCTGAACTAACATTAAATTATTTAGGTGGATGATAATATTGACAAGTGAAGAAGAATTTTAAGACGTCCACGATTGTCCCAGTAGCTTTATTAGTAGCAGAAAGATTGAATTAATATCACGAAACTCAGTAGCAAAACAAAATTGACATATTATTGCCAGCAGTTTTATTGATGTCACTGTTAGAAGAATAATTATTCTCAATTTCAGTATCCTAATGACAACAATATATAGGGCTGTTTAGCCAACGGAAAAGTACGAAACATGTGGGGCTCACGCTGTCAGATTTTCGGTATTTTTTGTCTAAAATGAAGAGAAAAACCTGTCATTACATTATTCATACACTGTTCACCCATTTTGCTGAGTTAGAGGTAGGGCCCATACAATCGCGTTTCGGAGCAAATAAACAGCTCGACGGTAAGAAAACTCAGTGGGGCCCACATTGTCTAGGGCTTTCGGGCATTTTCCGCCCACTTTTAGGAGAAACAAACAGCCCCTATGTCTAGGATTACGTTTTTTTCAACATGTAAGAAAATATAACTTAAAAAAATGTCAAATGTGAAGGATTAAAAATAACAGCTGGAAAGCCTGGCAATTGGCATTTTTATACTTCATTATTTTTCTTTAATGAACTAGGTTGAGTTCAACCTTGCACCTTATACTCGGAAAAAGTGATAAATAGAAAATAACATTGATTTAAGTTGAGGAAAGAGTAAAAGTATAATACTTAGAAGAAAAATTATAGAAGCAGGTAAAATTTGATCTAAACGATATGTTTATATTCTTTTCTTACAGTGGCTGGCAACATTAAAAGCATTAATAATTAATCATTTAGCAATCCAAATGATGGCATTCCAGTAGTTACTCCAAATTTTCTCTTAAACAAAATTAATTATTCCAAAGTCCAAGGTGGTACCTGTAAAAGAGCCGTTCAACACCATCTACACTTCAGAAAGTTTAGAGAGAAATTAAGAGCAAGTTTGTTTGTTGGAAAGCTCGCTGAAAGTGAGATTTTTTTCTGAATTGCATGCTTTATGAGTTTTTTCACACTGAGTTCTCGTTTGTTTGACAAGAAAAATTTCAAGAAAAACTGTCTCTAAATTGTCACAGTTTTTCTCTCATGTCAGGTTCATTTTTTTTCCAACAAAAAACTGAATGTTTGCGCATTTCAGTTGGCTATTTCACTTACCAAACAGGTGTTTTGGTGTGTCTGTGTGTGTGTGGGTGTGTGTGTGTGTCTAACCTTTCTCACTCCAGTCTCCAGCAGTCCACACACGAGCCGTCACCACACAGCCTACCACCACAACCCCAAGAAAATTAGAAATTATAAAACCCCTCTCAGTTCGCGAGACCTCAGTACCCCACATTCATCCTTTTCATCAAATTGAAACAAGACTCAACACAAACACAAACACCCCCCAACAAAAAAAAAAAGCCCAGAAAAATTATGGGTCCAACCTTAGGCAAGCTGCATTGCCACCCAGCCCTCTCCCTCAGTGCAAAAAACTACAAAAAGCTGGAGCCTTTTCTGCAAAAAAGAAGAGCAGAGGAGAGAAAGCTAAGGTACTTCCCTTCCCTTTCTCAGCTTTCTTTCATGGGTCTCTTTTACTGATACTAGCTCTCCATCGCCTTCCTTGTTTCTCTCTCTCTCTCTTTTTTTGTTTTTTACCGTAAATCATAAATATTTGAATTTCATAGTACTAATCTTCTGTAAAAGAGATGTCAAGAATCCTGAAGGACAGCGACCCAGCTTGTGACCATAAAAAGCGTAATAGAATTTAATCCAAGGTTGCGTCCTTTACTGCATGCATATCATATTATTTTAATGAAAAATTTTTGGAGAGTGGGGGTCTTTGGATTTTCCTCAAGACATTCTATGTCTATGTCTGCTCTCGGGCCTCGGGAGGGGTCTCGAAGCTCGTTTTGGATGAGCGGGTCTAAAGGGGAGTACTAAAAAGTATTTTAAGCATTTGTGTTTGAAACGGATATTGCCACCCAAAAGACGAGGGAGACACCCTTTTAAGACACACAAGAATTTGATAAAAGCACTCCAAAAATTTTAAAAGTATTCAAAATGTTTTTTTTTTCTTTTGCTCCTCTTTCTTTCTCCCTCTTCCAACCCTCACTGACAACCGACAACCCTGACCTCCCTTCTTTCTCCTTCCTCGGCCCTCCCCACCACCGTCCCCGTCTCCTTCCTACGCTGCATGCCGCCTCCCCGCCCCCTCCTCCCCCAGCGACCCACCTCCCTCGCTGGCGCTCCCTCTACCTCCCCGACCTCCTCTCTCCTTCGCGGCCTCCTCTTCTTCCTCCTCCTCCCTGGCCTCCCACTCCTCCTCGCCCTCCTCCCCTAAGACCTCCCCTGTCAATCTGGTCGAACAAAACTTTCTCTGTTCCGCCTGACTGGCCGAACAGGGGGGGAGGGGAGTCTGAAAGGAGGTTGTTGCGCGCAGGGGACGACAACCACTCTTGAGGAATCCGCCCACCAGGCGGTGACTTGATGCAGCCGGAGATGTAACCAACACGACAGGAACAACGAACACAGAGAAAAAGCAATCAACACACTGTTTAACGAGGTTCGGCAACGTGCCTACGTCCTCGGGGTAAGGGAGAGAGAAATTTTATTGATTCAACAATCAATACAAATTAATACAAAGGGAACTTTTCAGGAGATTCTTAGGGATATAATACATGAGGGCTCTAGCCCCTATTTATTGCTACAAAGTCCCTGGATTTAAGAAAACCCAGATTGGATTCGATCCCATCCAGAAAAGGAATCCGAATCCCAAAAGGCAGCAGAAAACACGTCTGTCGGTCGACCCGCCGGTCGACCGATTCATGCACCGAGAGCAAAGGCCTGTCAGTCGGTCAACCGGGTGGTCGACCGCTTCCTTCCACGGTCGACCGGGCGGGCGACCGTGATGATCCTGTGCACGTTCGTGCACGCCGGTCGACCGGGCGGTCGACCGGCCTCCTCCACCGGTCGACCGGGCGGTCGACCGGGAGCGCAATCTGGCCTGCTCCAATGCACCGTCTTGCTCCTTTGATTTCCGATCTCTGTGCTACCTTCCTCTACTCCTCTATCTCCTCTCTCCCTACAGAGGGGGAGGAGGAGAAGGAAGAGAGGGCCACAGAAGAGGGGGGAGATCGGGGAGGAGGGGGAGCGTCGGAGAGGGGATGGGTCGTCAGAGAAGAAGGGAAAAAACAGAATGGGTGTTTTGATATTTTTCAAGAGGATAACTTTGTCAAATAATATAATAACATACTTGGAATTAATTGCAGAGTGCCTTCCTCATTTATTGGGTGGCAATATTCGTTCCCATTTGTGTCTTGGGGGCATTTCGGGAATGCTGGAAAAGCCCCTAAGAGGGGTATTTTCGGGGAGAGGAGGAGGGTGACGTGTCGGGTCGGTGGTCCCTGGGCAGTGAGTCGCGAGGGGAGGGGGAGGGTGACATTCAACACTTTTGCTTACAACTACTTGTTAAAGTTGTAAATAAATAGCGTATTTACAGCTACTTTTTAAAGTTGTAAACAAATAGCATATTCATTTTTTTTGTATTGACAGATATGGATTTGACCGTACATTTCATCGTAGTCTCGTCATTGTTTAAAATACGGATGCAAGCGTGTATAGCGCTGAGCTATTCGCAAATGTATCAGAACGATCGAATACATATACAAGGTTTCAGGCTTAAGACCAGAGTACAAAATTCAACTACTCTTCGCGCATAATTTTCTTGTATGTAATATGCAATTTGAGTCATTACTACTATATGTATCTGTATTATGTGGTGAAAACACACATATTCAAACTTAAAAATTAACATATAGTTTTTTTCTAAACAGCTTTGATTTGCATTAGCAATAATTACACATAAAATGGCATATATTTTTTAAAAAATTTTTGACTTGCATTCGCATTAGTGATAATTACACATAATTATGGACGAGAACATGTGGCCATTTATCCTTAATTTAGTTACGCCAGTTAAAACTTTGTTTGAATGGCACCAATTAAAATCAATCAAACCTAAGGATTCAAAATAATGAGGGTCCAGCATCTAAAACGAAAACAGTAATTATGTGGAGTTCAAAAAAGTAACCTATCTGTGAACTCTTCTGATTTCAGTGATCGAGACCAAGAACTTTGTGGAAGAAAAGAGAAAGAATCTTGTATTGATCTTGGGGTAGAAAAACAGAATACAACCTCTCTCAACTACAATGCCTCTTTTTATAGTGTACACTGTATACAAGATGTCCTAATACTAGATGGCTGACCTGGAAGTGCTGGAAGTGGCTGAGCTGGACCTGGAAGTGCTGGAAGTGGCTGAGCTGGATATCTGCTATTCTCCAACACCCCCCTCAAGCTGAATTGTGGTGAGAACAGTCCAAGCTTGTGTAGTAAGAACCAATGCTGATTGGATGGAAGAATTTTTGTGAAGACATCTGCTAACTGGTGAGTGGTTGGAAGATAGCTTAGTTGCAGCAAACCTTCCAGAACTTTGTCCCTTGTGAAATGACAATCAATTTCGATGTGTTTGGTCCGTTCATGGAAGATAAGATTCTTGGCAATATGCAAAGCACTTTGGTTATCACAATACAAGGTGACTGGAGTAAGTTGTTTGACCTGCAACTCTTCAAGGAGTCTGACTAGCCAGGTGACTTTTGAAGCAGCCTGGGACATGGCTCTATATTCACTTTCAGCTGAAGATTTGGACACAGTGCTTTGTTTCTTGCTCTTCCAGCTGACTGCTGATTTGCCCAACATCAACACATAATCAGTGATTGATCTCCTTGTGGAAGAACAGGCTGCCCAATCAGAATCTGAATATGCTTGTAAAACAACATGATTAGATCCCTGAATAAGTAGGCCATGAGAAACAGTACCTTTAATATACTTCAGAACATGTTCAAGGGCCTGTAGATGGGATGTATAAGGAATCTGCATGAACTGACTAAGAGTTTGTGCTGTATAGGCCAAATCTGGCCTTGTATTTGTAAGATAATTTAATTTCCCAACAAGCATCCTGTAATAGGAGGGATCAGATAAAAGAGTACCAGAGTCTTTGTTGAGGTTGAAATGTAATGGCAAAGGAGTTGAAGTAGCTTTGGAATGAAGAAAACCAGTATCTGTGAGAAAAGTCAGTGGCAAATTTCTTTTGAGAGAGAAGAATACCACCTTTAATTGCAGTAGCCTCAATGCCTAGGAAGTAATGTAAAAACCAAGATCCTTGATACAAAAGTGAGATGAATTTGATGTTTGAGCTGTTCAACTGTGGTAGGATTAGAACCAGTAACAAGGAGATCATCTACATAAACTGCTACAGCAGTAAGATGACCATCAGCCTTCTTTAAGAACAGGCTATAGTCATTTTTTGACTGAATATAAGCCTTCAGTTTTCAAAAAAGAACTCAACTTAGAAAACCATTGCCTTGAAGCCTGTTTTAGGCCATAAAGGGATTTAAGTAACTTGCATACCTTTCCAGCAGGGTTAGGAATACCCTCTGGCATTTTCATGTAAACTTCCTCATGTAAATCACCATGAAGAAAAGCATTGTTAACATCAAGTTGGAACATATTCCATGGTTGTGAATAGCCACTGCAATAAGAGTTCTGATAGTGGACATTTTGACAACAGGGGAAAAAGTTTCTTCATAATCCCCCCATATTTTTGTGTGTTACCTCTCACAACAAGTCTTGCCTTGTTTCTTTTAAAACTGCCATCAGAATGTGTCTTTACCTTATAAACCCATTTACAGGAAATAGCTTTCTTACCTGGAGGAAGTTCAGTAACCTTCCAGGTATTGTTTGATTCTAGAGCATGAATCTCTTTAGTCATTGCAAGTACCCAAGCTGGATTTTCAGAGGCTTGTTTATATGATTTGGGTTCAAAATAATCCATAGAAGAGGGCAAAGATGATAAGGACACAAGGTTGCACCAGTGATTAGATGTTGCTTGACATACATAATCTTGGAGATGAGTGGGGGGTTTATGAATTCTTAAAGATCTTCTGAGAGGTTCAGAATGTGTAGAAGTTTGTTGTATATCAGAAGGTGAGGAGATTTGAGTAGGGGGAGAGTAAGATGGAGTAGTGGGAGAAGAAGAGCCTGGGGAAGGCTGGGTATTAGGTAGAGGTTGTTTTTTGTATCCAAAATAAAGACTGAAGAGGATCAGTTGTATTAGGAAGTATGTTGTCATTGAATTTGTTATGTATGGAAAGATGGTGGAAAGGATATATATGTTCATGAAAGGTAATATATCTGTAGTAAATAGTTTCTGTGTTTCAAGATCAGAACTAAGTATGCTTTCTTGCCATAAGGATATCCTAAGAAAACACAGGCATGAGCTTTTGGTTGGAATTTTGTCCTCAGTCTTTTACTTGTAGCAGCAAAATATAAGCAACCAAAGGACTTCAAGTGGTGATAATTTGGTGCATTCCCATATAACAACTCATATGATGTCTTAAATGCTAAAACAGATAATGGCAATCTGTTTAGCAGGTAAGTGGCAGCTAAAATGCATTCACCCCAATATTTCTCAGGCAAATTAGCTTGGAAAATAAAGCCCTTGCAACCTCAAGAATGTCTATGTTTTCTCTCTACTCTTCCATTTTGTTGAGGAGTATCAACAATAGAAGTTTGATGCACAATCCCCTTTTTCACTATAAAACTGTGTATCAGCAAATTCTGGGCCATTATCAGATCTGATAAACTTGACCTTTTGGTTAATTGAGTCTCAACAAAAATAATGAAGGATTTGAGCAAAGGCATCATGGCATTACTTTTGTGACTCATCAAATGTGTCCAAGTACATCTTGAAAATCATCAACAATAGTAAGAAATATCTGTACCCATGATGAGTGGGTTTATAATATGGACCCCAGATATCTACATGAATTACTTCAAGAGATGACTTGTAACAGAAGTACTTTGATGAAAAGGTGTCCTGTGTAATCTAGCCTTGGGACAATTTGGCAAACATGAGAATTCTTATCATTGTTATTGATGATAGGCACATATCTCATATTAGAGTAAGGTATATGGCCAAGTCTGCAATGCCAGACATGAGCATCTATGTTGCATGCAGTAGGATGTACCTTACTTGAAGAATGCTCAGAAACAGGATTTGAGAAGAATCCTTAACAGCAAAGTATAGACCATGTTGTTCTCTACCAAGGTCCAATAGATTTCTCATTGAAGGGTCCTGAAGAAAACATTTATCATGAGTAAAGATCATATTGCAATGATATTGTGTAGTCAATTGCTGGACAGAAAGCAGGTTGAACTGGAATTCAGGGACATGAAGAACATTCTTCAAAAGAAGAGCTGGACTAAGTCTCACAGTTCCTATATGCATCACATTAAACTGTCTGCCATCTGGAATAGTAATAGAAACAGGTTTGGCTGGTATTGTATAACTATCAAACAATGACAAATGTGGAGAGATGTGATTGGAGGCCCCACTGTCAATGATCCAAGAAGAAGAACAGGTTGCAGAATATAGACTAAACAACTGACCTGCTATCATTGCTGTTGCTTCAGGAGATGAACCAATAGGATTCAGATTATGGTTACTCAAGAGTTCAATGAGTTGTTTGCAGAGTTCTGGGGTAACTGACAGAGAATTTTGAGAATGGAAATCTTCCCCTTTAACCAAATGAGCTGACTGATTGTACTTAGGAGTCCTGAGTTCAGGATGTAACTTAAAACATCTTTCTAGTGAGTGACCTGTCATCTTGCAGTGAGTGCAATAATATCTACTTGGCTTTCCTGGATTGTAATTTGGTCTACCAGAACCAAAAAGATGTTTTAGATTGGCTACTGCCAATACTACCATGACTACCACCAGTAGTATGAACACTACCACTGCCTCTGTTAATTTCCTTTGGTGGGAAAACAGGGCTGATGACTCAAAAACAATTGGAGTAGGAACTGAAATCTCTCTTTGCTTCTCTTCTTGAAGAATTAAGCTATATGCCTGGCTTACAACAGGTAAAGGAGACATCATTAAGATGGTGCCTCTGACATTTCTGTAATCTTCATTTAACCCCATGAGAAATTGCATTAATTTTTGACTTTGTATTAACTGTACTAGCTGTGCTCCAGCAGGACAAGTGCAGGCAGGAATATTAACCACCACAGAGTATTCATCCCAGAGGCTTTTCAGTTTGGAGAAATAGGCTGCCACAGACAAAGAGCCTTGAACAGTTTGAGTGATCTCCTTTTGTATTTGATAAATTCTTGCCCCACTGGCTTTGCCATATCTTTGAGTTAATTCTTCCCACTTTCTTGAGCACTTTCACAGTATATGATGCTATCAGAGATATCTGGTTCCACAGAATGAAATATCCAAGAATGATTGTGTTGTTACACCTTTCCCATTGTGCCAGAATTGGTGAATTAAAAGCTGGTTTTGGATATTTTCCTTGAACTATAGCCAATTTTTCTAGCAGAAGAGCTACCTCAGCTGATCTTTTCCAATGGCCAAAATTTCTCCATTAAGAGGTTTTGATGCCAATTGATAATTGGGCAAATCAGAATGATGAATGTACAGTGGGTGATTAACAGTGATGACATCTTCGGCAGCTGTTTCAGTAGTAGTAGGCATGATTCTTAATGGTTGGTTCAACCAATTTCAGAAATCACCAGAATTCAGAAGTATTTCAAGAAACTTATTTCTGTAATCTTCATCCAAGAATCAAGAATTACTTCAAGAATCTTCAAGAATCAAGAATACTGAGATACTCAGAAGCTTTAAATCCACAAATTCACTGTAAGAGGATCTTGAAACCAAAAAAATAGAGAACCAGATCCAAAACGGAAGTCTCAATCACAACACAAGTAGAATCAAGATGAAGAATCGTTACCCCAGTAAAAAAATGGATACCCGAAGGAATTGAAAGAAAATTAGGTCACTTTATGCAGCGGAGCAGCGGAGGAGGTCGATCCTTTGATTGACGATCCTGGAGTATCTTCAGATCTTTCCTCGCCATCGAAGGAGCTTAGCTAGCTCCATCATCCACCCCGAGCCCTAATCTGAGCTCTGATCCATGTGAACTCTTCTGATTTCAGTGATCGAGACCAAGAACTTTGTGGAAGAAAAGAGAAAGAATCTTGTATTGATCTTGGGGTAGAAAAACAGAATACAACCTCTCTCAACTACAATGCCTCTTTTATAGTGTACACTGTATACAAGATGTTCCTAATACTAGATGGCTAACCTGGAAGTGCTGGAAGTGGCTGAGCTGGACCTGGAAGTGCTGGAAGTGGCTGAGCTGGATATCTGCTATTCTCCAACACTATCCTTCAATTATACCGTCATTATATTGAGCTACAAAAAACAGGAGCATGAAGCAATTGCAGAAGAACAATAACAAGCAAGCAGAGTATAATCTGATGTTTACCAAGAAGAATGGTAATATAACATGCTATCATTTACATGGTCATTTGTACAAACAACAATCTCAAATAAACCCTAACAATTCAACACTAGATGTAACAACATATATCCTTGTTTCGAGCCAAACTAAATGTAAGCAACATATAACCCTAAGTTTCAGAGAGATCTAAAGTAGATCGTTACCTGGGGTTTTGACGACACGGTTCGACTCGACTTGGTGGCATAGTTGTGTCTCATCCGATAGGTGAGACCATTTTTGATCTCTCTCTCTCTCTCTCTCCCTCTCTCTCTCTCTCTCTAAGGACTCGGGACACCATCCTAAAAGATTAATCTATTAGGTGGAGTAGCCTGAATTCTTATCTTATAAATCCAAGATCATCCCCATATCTAACCGATGTGGGACTATTTTTTCGACCCAAATCCCAACATCCTCCCTCGAACAAGAGTCACCCTGCAAGCTCATCTTCACAGAGCTCAATCTTTATAAAACCAGCTTAATAGGGGCCCATTGCGCCTTCTGCTACGCCCTAGGGGATCGAACATCATCTACACGATTAAGTTCGGGGCATGGCTCTGATACCATCTGTAAGGACTCAAGGCACGATCTCAAAAGACTAGTTTATTAGGTGAAGTAGCCCAAATCTTTATAAACCCAAAACAATTCCCATGTCTAACCGATGCAGGACTATTTGTTCGAAAACCAAATCCAAACATTTTAGAAAAAACATACTATAATAAGTAGTAGTTTCAGTAGCCCAGTATGGAATTAAGTAATCATGCTCAAAAAAATTAAGCTAAAATTGAATGGGCTTAAAGAATTTTACAAAACCGGTGTGGGTTTGTATCTGTCAGAACAAAAACATATATAGTACAACAATACCTACATTCGGTTCCATTAACACCTGAGTAGTGCCACAACCTATTCTAACAATCCAAACATTAAAAAAAAAACATACTATAATAAGTAGTAGTTATGGAAACTCATTTCTCTTCTATTTTATTACCTCATAAAATTGCACTTACCCAGACACAATTAATAAAGCCAGGAAGCTAAACTTTCCTGTTACAAGCTCTAATTTCCAACACTTTGCAATGCATATAATGCACTAACATGAGCCTGACATTCAAGAAAAGGGGAAAGTAAAAAAAAAAATCCCCTTTCCCTTCTTGATCAAAAAGAATTGAAGAGCAAGGAAAGAAAAGTGATTTGAGAGAGAGTGAAACAAGAAGTCCTTTTCAAACAACGAAGCGCCATTTTTTTTTTTTTGGTGTTTCCAACTTACCCATCTCTTACCACTGGGCATTGGATACGTAAATTCTTTGTTTGGGTGGGTGGGTGGGTGGGTGTTTTGGGGGGGGGGGGGGGTGTGGGGTTTGTGTGTGTGTGTTGTTTTTTTACATTTCTTGCTGTCCGAGACCCCAAACTGCCCCTCATCCCATAGCACCACCCCTCAACACAAGGGCATTGTGGTCATTGCAGCCCAAGCTAAGTTGGTCTATCTGTACAGATCCAGGTATTTCAAAATTGAGAAAGAAGGGGAAGTTGGGTGGATGCAAGTGAAGCTTCATCTCACTCACATCACTCACTCACTTATTATATCTGAAGCCCACAGTACATTGGGACATTCAATATGGAGGATGGGAAAACTTTAAAGAGAGGGTGAGTGAGCAGAAATTAATCACACTCCCAGAGAGAGAGAAGAGGAAAAAAGAGAGAGAGAGAGTATAATGCAAAAGCCCTGCTGCTTTCTATTTTTTATATGTAATTTCTTATTCTTTGGTTTCTTCAGCAAGTTAGAAGAAGACTGTGAAGAGATAGGGCAAGAGACGGCAAGAGCTCTCAAGATGAAGAAAGAAGAAGAAGAAGAAGAAGGTGGGTGATGGTGGTGATCTCTTGATGAGTGTTTTTTTTTTGTTGTTCAAGTTCGATATTGGCGCAATAGGCTCAATCACTTAGTTCATTCTCTCTCTCTCTCTCTCTCCTCTCTGTGTGTTTTGTCTCTTCTTTCTGTTGTAAAAATATTATTTTTTTGTTGCACTTTTTTTTTTTTGAGTAGGTTGTATCCTCTCTCTTTCTTTTGTTGTAATGGCCTCAACAAAATGAATGGAAATGGGAATGCTTTTTATGTGATTGTGATGGCTGTGAAGAATGGAGAAGAGAAGAAAATAATGGGGAGGGGCATGCTTGTTTGATGGGTCTTGTTTTGGTGTTATCTTTTGTCTTCACGGTTGGCCATCTCCTTTCCAAGTCTTTCCCTTTTGTCTCTAGGACGCCCCATTGGCTTGGCTGCTTTCGCTTGGCTCTATCTCCTTGTTTTCTTCTTTCCTCTTCTATCTTTTTTGCCCACCATTTTTAAAAAAAAAAAAACAAAAATATGATAATTTATGAGATTTTGCAAGAAAAGGGTTGGAAAGAAGTAGGAGGAGGGAGAGGTTTTGGTGATGAGTTCTAAAAGGGGTGGGGTTTATGATATGAGCACATCAAATCAAAATTGATTGTTTTCAACTGCTGATGGTGGCCATATATTTGTGTAGTGTTTACAGCTAGCCTTGTTTGTTTTCCATAGTATTAATTTAGACCAGCATGCTATTGCTGGCTGTAGTACTTGAAGCTCTCTCTCTCTCTCTCTCTCTCTCCCCCCCCCTATTTGGTGCCATGGCATGCAAACTGGCTTTTTTCAGTATGTGTGTGAAAATACAAGCATGGATCCTGTTGATCAATAAATGAGACATGCTTGAAGGAATGGATCATGAAACAGTGGCATGCTAGTGGATTAGGTTGGGTTGTAGCCCTGTAGGTCCACTCACTTAGGCCCCATGGTCATCAACTTGAAAAGCTGCATGAAGATGTTGCGTTGCCCCTTGAACTATGTGTGATGAACGTGGTCGACCAGAATTCAACCCTACTGCTGAACTATAAATGGTGGATTAATGCCAGGGGAATTTGAGTTTTGGGTTACTCAAACCCCAAATGTTAATTTTCTCCAATTTCAATTCTCTTTCTTCCAACTAAATAAACAAACTAGATGATTAGAATCTTGTCATGTCAACTAAATAAACAAACTAGATGATTAGAATGTATGCGTGTGTATGCATGCAGAGTTTTGTACAGGTTCAGTTTTATTGGGTTCAGACGAACAGGTCTTTTTTTTTTTTATATATATATACAAGGATCGTAGTCCGGACTTAAACCTAGAACTCTTACAATTCATTCTCACTCTTTTACCAGTAAACCTATCAGTTTCATTGAGAGGGTTTCAAAGCTCTCAAGGACCCCTAAAATTTTTTCGGTAGGCTTACACGAGTTTCAGGTTCAAGAACTGTTGTTCTCCTCTCTTGCCTCTGAAAAAGGTTTTACAGTGCTCAACAGACCTGGAATGGGCGCAAAAGGACAAGTCTCAACACAGTTCCTTTTGGTGTTGGCATTAGAACTAAAGAGCTCTCAAGTCTCAACACAATTTATTCCTTTTGGGTTTGGTATCAGAACTGGAATGATTATTGCACAATTTGGGCAATCATTCATGTAAAGAAACAGCAGTCAATTACACATCCAAAAGTGTGACTTAGAAGCAAGCATGAGCAGTGGGTAATTCAAAGAATACCATATTTAGGTTATGATGTTGGTTTCGTGAATATTTGAGAATACAGGCAAAAAGATCTAACATTTGAGAATCCTGGATGTCCTTATCAATATGCCATTGAGAAAAAATAAGCATCAGTAGGGTAACATACATTCATTATGAGGACAAGAGAGGAGAGCATAAAAGGAGAAGTGTTGATCAATCAGAACATCTTTTCTATATACATAGCTTGCAGTTTCCATAAAAAGATTGTTTGTGGCTGCATTCAAAACTACAATGATCCACAATCAGTTATAAGCCAAGGCACAAATGAGTTGCTGAAAATCCTGACTGCAAATAGAAACTGAAAATTGCCAATAATTTAGTTTTATGACCACGAAGCTTAACCTGCCACTCACTAGGATCGCAAAAATGGGCACTTCCCTATATTTCTAAGATGAACTAGAAACCACTTGGCTTGGGAATCAAAACAAAAACTGCCAACAATTTCTTAGAAAGGTCAATCCTACTTTGCATCATGAGAGACTCATGCCCAAATCTCTAAAACCCCCAGCAAGTAAATCACAACACAGCAGGTGAGCAACTAGAATCTGATAACAAATGACCAAACAAATGCTTCCTTCAGACAAACAATATACTTTGAAAGAACATTATTCAAACTCTCAAAGTCTACTAAAGAGCAGCATGAAAACATCTTCAACCTCAAACAACCTCTGCTCTATTTTGACAGCACATGCATTCTGCCACATTGAGCTTATCACTCACATAATGAGAGTCTAAAACACAGGAAGAGATGGAAAACATACTAATAAATAGCCTGGCTTGGCTGCTTTAAGCACAAAAGCAAGATGTTTAACCACCAAGAGACCACCGCCAGCAAATCACCAGAAAACGGACCATCCCGCAAGAACACTAAATATTTTACCTCATGCTCTCCTCCCCCTCCTCCTCTCCATCCCAGCAATGAAGAATGGACCTTGGAAACCTGCCCTCTCACAGAAGAAGCCGAGAAGCTCTGATACATCAGCAATCCACCACCGGAAGCTCTTTGCTCCACGAGATCCATGCGCCTGTACCCATCCACGTCCACCTTCTCGCCCCAAGAGTAGGCTTTGTAACGACCGCCAAAGATCGTGACTGCCAAAGAGAACTCAGAGGGCGCAAAGCACCTCAAAACCCTTTCAACCAGGTCACCATAAGCCAATTCTGGGGATCAAAGCCCATGAATTCATAGCTTGCATAGCTGAATCCCTCCTCCTCGGGTGTGACATGGATAGTGGACAGAGCAGGCCGTGAAGGCCATTCATTGAGTCCCACATGGTCAAATCAAAGTCGCAAATCTCCATCTCAGGAATGATATTGGAGATGCCTGAAAGATTGGTCATCTCTTTAGCAGAATGACTGACTCCCTCTTCTGAGTTCTTGAAGAAATAGATGCATGATACGGATTTAAGCTTGTCATGCACATTTCCAGAGTCACGATTGGGAGCTCAGGTTTTCTCGTAGCATAGTATATGTGCCAGTTACGACCGTTGAAGCTGGATCACCCAATCATGTATGCATTGCACCTGACGCGAGGCCGCCAAAGAACTGATTGAGACTGAAACCTCCTCGGAGAAATTGCGGTGCGGAGCAGGCTGGTCTCCTGGGATATAAAGGTTCCCCTCGAGTATTTTGCCGACAGAATTTGGAGTGAGAGCTTCACGGCAAGGTCAAGGATTGTAGGAATAGACATAAGGAGCTTTGTAGTCCCACAAGTTTTAAGGATAATCTTGTAAGGGTAAATGACAAGCTTGATTCAGAGAGGACATAGAATCAAAGTCCTTGTTTGGCCAGTTGAGAAACAATTGTGCACCGAGCAGGCTCAAGAATGGAGTCAATCTGAGCTCGTGAGAGGGCTCGAAGGCCTCGGCCCTGTGGGTCCAGGAAGAGAGGTGCCTCAAAGAACGTGATCTCGAGGCGTTTCTCATAGCCCTCGAACCCATTGGGGAAGGTGAACTCAGGGAGTCAAGCAATAGGGCTGCCATTAGTTAAGAGTTTCGATAATCGAAGAAAACAGGGGGAGTGATTGAGAAGCACTTGGTTTTGGAAAGCAGCAAGCCAGAGACAATTTGGGTTTGAGGAAGAATTCAAATTGCAAATAAAAAGAAACCCTACTCTACTGAATTCGCATATGAAGACTATCAGGATGGCTTCCTCATGCACTGCAAGAGAATTAAATACAGAGAACAAATTTAAACTGAAGAACGAAAGAAAGTAAAAGATTTGCAGAAATGGCTCTTTTCATTTTTTCTTACGTTGGAGTAAGCAGCAGAACGGAACTTCTCGATTCCCGTGAGGTCGAACGTCTTCAATGCTGTAGCCGAGGGGAGCTTCGTATTGTAAACACTACTAGTGGACTTCTTGCCACCTTTTACTCCATTAAAACATTCACTTGCTGCTTCAAGAGAACATAATTAGTTTCATTAGCTTTGTAAGAAACATGTGGGAAGAAACAAAATATGGTCATAATAAAAAGCTTATAACAAGAAAATAAATTATAGGATTTGGGAAATAAACATTCAAGCGAAATGCCACATTAGTAATTGCTCAAATGTGTATAAACTTCAATACTACAGGAAAAAGAATGCAGACAAATTGCGAGATACAAATCCCTATCATGTTCTTATCGGCACCCAAGTGTGATAAATTTCAACAATAATTCCAAATTGAGAAGTGATATGTCAGCCAAGTAAACATGTTTTAGAGAATAGAAGTGAAATGCAAGTGAAAACAACTGCAGCCTTGTTCTGTAGTGTAAATGAAAAAGAGAAACAGAGCCATATCTCATGAGATTTCAATGTAAAGATTTTTAACATTTAGCAATCATGATAGCTGAACAGTTGTTATCACACCTTAATTTACCCTGTTTTTCAATATCCAAAGGAACAACTGTGAAATACAAGTATAAAAAAGTAGCCAAAACCATCAAATAACCAAACAGAATAATAGAATAGAAATCACAGGTTGTTTCCTATAGAAGCTGGAGATTCACTAGGAGAGAAGTATCTTGGTACCATAAACTATCAAACGAAACTACCCGGTGGAAAATATTTTTTAAGTAGAGCAACTGAATGAAGTAGTCATAAACTTTTTTTATAAAAAATGCAAAATAAGAAAAGAGAAAAACTAATAGAAGAGTACAATAATTCATTGTTGGAAATATTATCAATAATAGTTATCCCTTTAAATTCTTTTGAAGCCAATTTGAATTTTTTTAATAAAATGTTTTCTTTTTTTCGCCCTCTTTAGATCTTTGATGTGATGAAAAGGTAATAAAACTCACGACAATCCATTATAAAAGTTGAGTACAACATAAAGGACCTAAGCTAATAGATCATACCAAGCTTTCTTTACAACAATTTGTGGAAAACCCAAAGTAGCAAATTATTGCACCCCGGTATATTTCCTAAATCTAGATTTACTAATAATTTATACATAAGGCCAAAAAATTAGAATTAAGTTAAATCGCGAACAATCAAAAAGCAATAACAAATAATTTTTTTTGCTCAAATTATAATAAATATAAGTCAATGTTTTTCTTTGTCCTCAATGTATATCTTTTTCAAGGAAATCCTTAATGTATCATCAAACAGAGAATACAGAAGGATAACAGTGAAATCTATTGAACTATTCTTAGTCAAATCGAATAAATTATACAGAACATTAAAATATCAATAATCAAAATTTCTTATAACAAGAAGCATGCATGATTGACAAATATATATATATAAAATCTACAGAATATCGTAAATAAATTTATTATCCATTACCATCTATAACTGAAGATAAACATGATAAACACAAGCATTTGGAACTTACATTAAAAAATAAAAATAAAAACACCAAATAGATAACAGCACAACTTTAAAGAAAAAATGAACGAGACTCACAATTGGAGATTAAAATCATTAGATGGGTAAAGAAAAAAAAAAAAAAAAAAAAACCCAATTAGTTTTTTTCTTTTCGTCTTTTTTTAATCTTTTTTGCCTTTTTGAGAAGACCCATATCGAGAAATACAGATGCGAATTAAAAAAAAATATTCCAAAGATCTACCATCTATTGTTTAGATAACGAACCAAAAGAAAAAAAACCCTAAAACCTAAGAACAAAACACAACAAAATTTAAACAGATCGAAGATAAATGAAACGCGAAAACAGAGAGGAGGAGAACTTACATTACAACTGGAAAAATAAATCTTTGTTAATGTCAGACGAGAAGCCCCGTATCCAAGACTTTTACTTGATGGGTTTTTTTTTTTCTCTTTATATGATTTCTCTTTTTTCCAATAAAAAATGGAAGAAGAGACCCAAGATTGAAGAGGAGAGACGAGAACAGAATAGAATTGAGATGGGAGTGAAGGTGAGAGGAGGGGGGGTTGCTGGGCTTTATATAGAGAGATTGAGAGGAAGAAAAGGGAGCAGTTAAATTGAACGCGCGGACCCCCGTTCTCCTAAGGTGTATCTCTAGCTCTGATCGAGATCTAGTCTCGTGAAGGGGCCGTTTTTGTGCGCAACTAACCAGCTATTTTTAGAAAGATTCCTTGTATAATGCAGACTGCTGACTCGATCACACCCGCCCGATCCTTAAAAAACCCTACCTAACCCTATCTCTACCGGGGGTTGTTTGACTTAGGGGGTGGGCATCGGTCAGCTTGGTTCAATTTTTTTTTAATTTTTACAAAATCGAATCGAACCGATTAGACTTAGCAACCAAACCGAACCGAACCGACTCAGTTCGGTTCAGTTTTTTTCGGTTTTTTTTCGGTTAGGCCAATATTTTTCCATCATTTTCTTACATTTTTTAATCACCATTATATTATCATCCTTTAATATTCTAATCTCAAATATTCAATACCAAATTAGAAATAAGAAAAAGACCCTAACCTTAATGGGAATTAAAAATTTCATATTCTAAAACTTTTACTTTATATTTGGGCTCTTATATCAAAACTCACATAATTATTACTAACTTTTATTAATATAATGAAAAAAAAAAACTATAATTAATATAAATATATTCTTAATTGTGATTGTGTGTTTAACATAACTTTCACATATTCACATAAAAAAGATGGTATTGCTAGAAGTAATGAGATAAGTTTTCACCAGTTTTTGATATGAACTATATGATTCACTAAATTGAATTTGGGTGGGGTGATATATAGGGTGAGAGATTCGGTTTGGTTCGTCGAGTTCAGTTTTTGAAACACAAAACCGAAACCGAACTAGAGCGGTTCGGCTCGGTTCAAGTTCGAATTTCGGTTTTTGGTCAGTTATTTCGGTATAACCGAACTCTGCTGACTATGAAAACAAATTAAGAAAAAGAGCGAATCCCGTGTCAGGTTTCCTCCTCCCATTTCGGAGTTGAGCGGAGGAAATCTGTCGCACTCAAAAGTTAAGGTGAATCTCAAGTTTTCAGGATAAACAAACAGTTGAAAAGAAAGAAAAAAATGATGGAAAACTCATTATTTCTGAGAGGAAAAAAAGACTTTTTTTCTTTACTTTCAAGACAAACAAATAACCCTTTAGGTGAAAAAAATCAAGGGAGACGAACGTGATACTCTCGTCCTCTAATGCCTCGGCCTAGACTTCATGTTCAAGCCCCCAACTGATTGGGTTATAAAGATGTGATACACTGATTAGATTATAAAGAATTTCGATCCAGTTCCCAATCGATTACCTGTAAGACTTCACTGAGTTGACCGAGGAGTTTCAGATTTTACGATGAGATCTGAGTCCTGTTAATCTCACATTAGAGATGGACCAATACCTAGGTTAATTAGCATTGGATTCCTATTAAAGTTAACTGATTAATATTTATGCCCATATTAAAGTCACATTTATATAGTTATATAGTCTCTTGAAATATAAAGGGTACCATGATGGAAAGGTTTTATTTCAAGGGGGTTTATTTGCAAATGTGCGACCCACTTTTCCTCCTCCTGAAAAGAAATACAAAACCTGCGCTCATTTTTTGAGAACGACCATCGCTAAAAGATTTTCTGGAGGTTTTGTGAAAGGAAAGGAGACAGAGAAAAGAGGATCATTGCATTAGGGTTGCAGGATAAAGGAAGGAATCAAAGTCTTCTTCAACTTCATCCAATCTTCTTCAATGGCTTCAGGTATGGAGATTTGAGTATTAGGGTTATTTGATTATGCATTTGATTATTCTTGAGATGTATCTTTGATTCTTGATCCATGCTTAGTTTAATTAATCCGCATTAAATCTATTTAATTTCCAACATTTGGTATCAGAGCCGTGTTTAAAGAATCAATACATCTTGGATTTAGGAATTATGGAAAGTTAGGGTTTTTTGATTAACAATTCATAAATTGATTTTTGATCTTTTAATTGTAGAATTTGTAGAGGATTTAATAGCCCTAATATCATGTTCATATTGTCCTCTAATTATGCAATTAAATTGGGATCAAAATCAAAGGAATTGAAACCCTAATTTTGATAATTTTGGGATTAAAATCGACTAAGCAGAAACTGCCTTTGATAACTGCTTCGTCGACTATTAGTCGACTAATCCCATCGTATAGTCGACTAATTCCCTTTTCCAGAAAGTTTTAAAGTCTCTGTTTGCCGCAGGAGTCGACTTGATTTTTAGTTGATTTTATGACTAGTCGACTAATTAGGGTATAGTCAACTAATCATATTTCCAAGTCGACTAATTCGGTGACCCGAAAGTTGAGAACTTTCTGTTGGATTCAGGAGTCGACTAATTAAATGTGAATCGACTAATAAAGTTTGTAGTCGACTAATAATATGGGTATAGTTCGACTAATTTTCTTTTGTACTAGTCGACTAGACCTAATGTGTAGTCGACTTGACTTGACTCAAGTCGACTAATCTTTCCTTGTAGTCGACTAATACTTGTTAATATTCAATCATAATGTATATTACACATTTAAGTTATTGTGTTAGTATTGATTGATACTTGGTCAAGTAATGTATGAGGTATTATGGCTTTACTCAATAAAAGATTAGAGAAATATTATTGGTTAGTTTTGTATTCATAAGGCTTATTGATTTAGTAGTTGCCAAAGTGACCTATGTTATTAAAACTTATGAATATACAACTACATAAAAGACCTTGTCCAATGAGAAAGACATAAAAGACAATAATATTCTCGATGGCGTTTCTAGTTAGGAGATTGGGACTGGCCCAAAGGAAATCTCTTTCAAATAATTATGAACCGGGATAGGGTAGTGTAAATTTATGTAACTTAAGTGGTGTGGAATTGGATACCCAAAGGTAACATGACTTACTATCTAAGTGACATAAATTATATTAGACCTACGTAGGTGATAAAAGTTCTCACCTAAAGAGTGAACACTAGATATGCTTAGGTTTCGCCCAAAGGAGAAATCAAAGTGATATCAATAGTTCATCTTAATTAATTTAAAGTTGATGTATTGATTAGTGGCCCTAATGTGAGCAATGTCCTATTATTTTCAGTGAACGTCCCTACTTCCCTTCACACTCATGCCACCAGCATTCCCGGCCTTGGATGTTACCAACTTTTCAGAGTGGTTTGAACATGTACAGTTTACACTGGGTGTTTTGGACCTAGACATGGCCTTATAGTTGACAAACCTGATGAAGTAACTGCTGAGAGTACAGCATAACAGGTCAGCCATGCCAAAGCTTGGGAAAGGTCTAATAGGCTCGTCTTATGTTCATAAAGAATGACCATAGCTAATAACATCAAGACTTTCACTCCCTCTACTACTAGTGCATCTGAACTTTTATCTGCTGTAAGAGACCGATTAAGTCTGCAGATAAGTCATTAGCTGGCACCCTCATGGCTGAACTTACCACCATGAAATATGATGGTAATAGAGGAGTTCAACACACATTCTAAATATGACTGATAAGGCTGCTAAGTTAGGATCACTGGGTATGAAAAGTGGATGAATCCTTCTTGGTACAGTTCATCCTTAACTCACTTCCTTTCTCAGTTTGGCCATTTAAGATTCACTACAACACTCATAAGGATAAGTGGAACTTGAATGAGCTAACTGGTATGTGTGTTCAAGAGGAAGTGAGACTGAGGCAAGAAGGACAGCACTCAGTGGTTGGCAGTAAGCTTCAGGAGGTATCCATAAGAAAGGTAAATATGGAAGAGGTAAGAGATTTCCATCAAAGAAAGGGCATGACCATGGGGAAAGCAGCCAAGGTCATGGAAAGGTCTTCACTGTCAAGTGCTACTTCTGTGGCAGAAAGGGACATGTGAAGAAGGACTGCAACAAGAGGAAAGCTTGGTTCGAAAAGAAGGTATAAATCTTTCTTTTGTATGTTTTGAATCAAATCTTGCTGAAGTTCCTTCTAATACTTGGTGGATTGACTCTGGAGCCACAACTCACATAACTAATTCATGCAGGGATTCCTTACAACCCGGAAACCGAAGGAAAGTGAGAGATTCGTCTTTATGGGGAAACCGTCTCAAGTGGAGGTCGAATATGTTGGTGTTTATCGACTACTCTTGGAGACGGGTCATCAGATGGATCTTGAGGATACTTTTTATGTACCTTCGATTTCAAGAAACTTAATGTCATTATCCAATTAGATGTTTTTGGATATTCTGTTTTGTTTTAGTTGTGGAAAACTCTCTTTTAGTGTATAATTCAATTCCGGTTGGACATGGAATTTTATGTGATGGTTTATATAAAATTTCATTGAATGATGAGTTTGCACAATCTATTATTATCTCTCTGCATTCGAATGTTGGAATAAAACGTGGCTTAATAAATGAAAAATCCTCAATCTTGTGGCATAGACGACTGGGGGCATATCTCTAGGGATAGAATTATAAGATTAGTGAAGACTGAGATTTTGGATAACCTAAACTTCACTGATTTTGATGTGTGTGTGGATTGCATAAAAGGAAAGCAAACCAACACACTAAGAAATGTGCCACAAGAAGTAAAGAACTCCTGGAAATAATTCATACAGATATTTGCGGACCACTCTCCATTCCATGTTTTACTGGAGAGAGATATTTCTTACTTTATAGATGATCTGTCACGTTATGGTTATGTGTATCTAATTAATGAAAAGTCTCAGGCTGTTGACATCCTAGAGGTGTTCATTACAGAATTCGAGAGACAATTAGATAAAGGTTAAAATCATAAGATCAGATCGAAGTAGTGAATTTTTATGGTAGATATGACGAGTCAGGACAACATCCTGGTCCATTTGCCAAATTTCTAGAAAAGCATGGCATTTGTGCTCAATACACAATGCCAGGTACGCCTCAGCAGAACGGTGTTGCTGAAAGGCGGAACCGAACACTTATGGATAGGTAGGAGCATGATGAGTTTCTCTAATGTACCCCGATTCATTGTGGAATGAAGCCTTAAAGACTGCTATGTATATCTTAAACAGGGTTCCTAGTAAGGCTGTCCCAACAACTCCTTTTGAGTTTGTGGACTGGTAGGAAACCTAGTTTAAGACATTTACATGTTTGGGGTTGTCCAGCAGAGGCTAGAATATATAATCCACAAGAAAAGAAAATTAGACTTAAAAACAATATCTGGTATTTCATTGGTTTCCAGATAAGTCTAAGGGATACAAATTTTATTGTCCTAACCCTAGTACAAGAATAGTTGAAACTGGTAATGCAGATTCCTAGAAATGGTGAAATTAGTGGGAGTGCTGAACCAAGAAAGGTAGATCTTGAAGTGGTAAGGTAAATATCCCAATACCCTTTCTTTCAAGAGAAATTATTGTCCCTCAACTTGATCATCAAGTTGAGATACCAAACAACAAGTTAATGTTGGTTCACCACACTCCACATGAGGATATTCCCATTGAAAATATTATAGAACCACCACAACCGGCAGCTTTGAGAAGATCTCAAAGGGAAAGAAGATCTGCCATTTCAGATGATTATGGTATATCTACAGGAATCTGACTATGATATTGGGATTAATAAGATCCAGTTTCATTTTCAACAAGCCATAGAATGCAATGATTCTAGTAAATGGGTTGATGCTATGAAAGATGAGTTTGAAATCTATGGACCAAAAACCAAGTCTGGGATCTCGTTGAATTGCCTTATAACTGTAAAAAGTCGGTGTGTAAATGGGTCTTTAAGACCAAGCGCGACTCTAAGGCAATATCGAACGATATAAGGCTAGACTTGTGGCCAAAGGTTTCACTCAGAAGAAGGCATTGACTATACAGAGACCTTCTCTCCAGTATCAAAGAAGGATTCTCTTAGAATCATTATGGCAACTTGTAGCTCATTATGATTTGGAGTTACATCAAATGGATGTGAAAACTGCTTTTCTAAATGGAAATTTGGATGAGGATATCTACATGGAGCAACCTGAAGGGTTGCAATTAAGAACAAGAACACTTGGCTTGCAATTAAAGAAATCTATATATGGACTTAAACAAGCTTCCAGGCAATGGTATATAAAGTTTAACGATACCATTACCTCTTTTGGATTTACAGAAAACACTGTTGATCAGTGTATATATCTAAAGATTCAGTGGGAGCAAGTTTATTTTTCTGGTTCTGTATGTAGATGACATCTTATTAGCCAGTAGTGATCTTGGTTTTGCTGTATGAAACTAAAAGCTATCTTACAAGAATTTTCAGATGGTTGATATGGGTGAGGCAAATTATGTTATTGGCATAGAGATCTTCAGGGATAGATCTCAAGGATTGCTAGGATTGTCTCAGAAAGGGTATATCAATCGAGTCTTGGAAAGATTTCATATGGAAATGTGTTCAGTCAGTCCTGCACCCATTCAGAAGGGTGACGATTAAGTGGTAGCCAGTGTCCAGAAATGACTTAGAAAGGGTCAAATGCAGAAAGTTCCGTATGCATCAGCTGTTGGGAGCTTGATGTATGCAAGCACTTGTACCAGGCCAGATATCAGCTTTGCTGTTGGGATGTTGGGAAGATACCAAAGCAATCCAGGAATGGAGCACTGGAAGTTGGCTAAGAAGGTTACGCGGTATCTTCAAGGGACAAAGGACTATATGCTCACATACAGGAGATCAGATCAGTTGGAGGTGATCGGCTATTCAGACTCAGATTTTGGTGGTTGCCCAGATAGCAGGAAGTCTACCTCAGGATTTATTTTCTTGCTAGCAGGTGGGGCAATCTCGTGGAAGAGTGTGAAGCAGTTCATTATTGCTTCATCCACGATGGAGGCTGAGTTCATAGCTTGTTTTGAGGCCACAAATCATGCATTATGGCTAAGGAATTTTATCTCAGCACTTGGTGTAGTTGACTCTATTGCCAGGCCGCTGACGATATATTGTGACAATACAACAGCCGTATTCTTCTCTAAGAATGGTAAGTACTCTAATGGTTCTAGACATATAGAACTTATGTTGGCCCAAGAGGTTACACTCTCCAATTGTTTTGTGTTTTGATGATGACAAATCAAATATGAGCTATTTGGTACTAACAAGTTTGTTAAGATAAGTTTCAGGTTTGTACCATGTTTAGAGACCATTCGCTTAGCTATTGCAAGAACTTCTAAGTTCCACAAAGCAAGGAAGGCAAATTGCACATCAAGGAAGGATCATAGAAGAGAAGGCACTAGCAAGGCATTGGATGGCTCAAAGACTTGAAGATAGCTCAAGAAGTCCTCATGTAACTTGTTTTTCAGTTTATAGTTTGTTAAAGAATAAGAAGTGATAGAGGTGGTGAGTTTATTAACAACTCTTCATGACTTATTGTGATGAAAAGGGAATTAAGCATGAAACGCTTGTCCTAGAACTCCACAACAAAATAGAGTTGTAGAAAGGAAAAATAGAACACTTCAAGAGATGGTTAGGACAATGATAAGTGAATATGACCTCCCTCAATATTTATGGGCCGAGGCCGTAAACACCGCATGCTATATATCGAATCGTATTTATTTGTGCAAAAATTCTTCAAAAACATCATTTGAAATGTATCATTCTAGAAAACCAAATGTTGCATATTTTAAAGTTTTTGGATGCAAGTGTTTTGTTTTAAATACTAAGGATAATTTGGGTAAATTTGATGCTAAGGCTTATGAGGCTATCTTTGTTGGATATTCCTCTACTAGCAAAGCATATAGAGTTTTCAATAGATCTACACTAACCATTGAAGAATCCATGCATGTTAAATTTGAAGAATCTAATGTGGTTGTTGAGAATGTTGTAGAGATTGAACCACTAGGTGAAGACATGGAGAGACTATCCTTGAAGGACTCACCCGCTCAAGAAGAAAGCTAGATCCTATTGGTGTGAAGTTCAAGAGGATTTTGATTTTATCAAAAATACTTTTGAACAGGGATTAGTATAAAACACAAACATATATCTGTAGGCAAAATCTTGTATGCAAAATATTTTTGTATAATTTATAAGAAATTATTTTGAATGAGCATGTGCGCAAAAAACGTGTGTGATAGAGCTTCAACCCTATCCACTATTCTTTAACAAACTATAAACTGAAAAACAAGTTACATGAGGACTTCTTGAGCTATCTTCAAATCTTTGAGCCATCCAATGCCTTGCTAGTGCCTTCTCTTCTATGATCCTTCCTTGATGTGCAATTTGCCTTCCTTACTTTGTGGAACTTAGAAGTTCTTGCAATAGCTAAGCGAATGGTCTCTAAACATGGTACAAACCTGAAACTATCTTAACAAACTTGTTAGTACCAAATAGCTCATATTTGATTTGTCATCATTGGTGGATGAAGTCTTAAAGGCAATGGATTTCTTCTTTGAAGTAGTTGCCTCAAGAAGTCCTTCGTTTATTTGTGGAGAACTTAATGTTTATATTATTGAATAAACATGTTTTTCATAACCCTTTTTGATGTATGACAAAAAGGGGGAGAATAAGTTTACATGGACAAAAATAAGTTCATTTGGTCTTGGTTCCATATGAATTTATATGTTTTGTTTTGTTTTTATGAGTTTTGTGTTTTAAATAAATTCTTGTGTTTTAGTTGTTTTTGGTATTTTTGTATCAAGAGCAATTTTTGTGTTTTTATATATATTTGTTTTAATTGGTTTCAATAATTGGTGCATCATTTCAATTATTGGCATCTAGAGCATACTCTTGTGTTTTAAGTATAGCATAATTTGAGGGGGAGTTTTCTCCTACCCTATATTTTTGTTAATAGCCTATTTGTTTTGTCATCATCAAAAAGGGGAGATTGTTGGCCCAAGAGGTTACACTCTCCAATTGTTTTGTGTTTTGATGATGACAAATCAAATATGAGCTATTTGGTACTAACAAGTTTGTTAAGATAAGTTTTCAGGTTTGTACCATGTTTAGAGACCATTCGCTAGCTATTGCAAGAACTTCTAAGTTCCACAAAGCAAGGAAGGCAAATTGCACATCAAGGAAGGATCATAGAAGAGAAGGCACTAGCAAGGCATTGGATGGCTCAAAGACTTGAAGATAGCTCAAGAAGTCCTCATGTAACTTGTTTTTCAGTTTATAGTTTGTTAAAGAATAGTGGATAGGGTTGAAGCTCTATCACACACGTTTTTGCGCACATGCTCATTCCAAAATAATTTCTTATAAATTATACAAAAATATTTTGCATACAAGATTTTGCCTACAGATATATGTTTGTGTTTTATACTAATCCCTGTTCAAAAGTATTTTTGATAAAATCAAAATCCTCTTTTATTTCTCTTTAAATTTGGCTTTTTGACCTGATCCGGTCGACCGGGTCGGTCGACCGAGCCTATGTCAGTCTGGTCCGGTCGACCGACCAGTCGACCGAAGTCCTGGCAGATGCACGTATCCGTGTGCACGTCTGTCGGTCGACCGGGGCGGTCGACCGGACTATTTTTTTTTGTCACAGTTTGTATCAGTCGACCGGGGTCGGTCGACCGATAGCCTGTAACGGTCAAATTTTTTATACTACCGTCGACCGGCCCGGTCGACCGATCCGACCGTTTGAACAGTAACGGGCAGATTTTTAAGTGCTGTTTATTTTTGTCTTTGTATTTAAAAATCCGTTTAAGTATATATTTGATCTAATTACCTCCTAATCATCAGTAAATATGTTTTATCCCTAAACCCTAGCCCTCTCCTATAAATAGGGGTGTTTGGGGAGAGATTGGTTACAACAACAATCTTTGCAAAAATTCAAAGTTTAAGGCTTTCAAAGTTCTTGGTTTTTGAGCAAAATTCTCTCAAATTTCTGAAGGGTTTTCAAAAGTTTTCTCTGATTTCAATTTCCTTTCCTTACACACAAAAGAGCTTCATTCCTACTCAATATTCTCTAAGGACCTTTGTAAGGGAAGAGATATATGAAAGAGAGAGTTTGTGGTCTTTTGACTACCAAGGAAATTTCTTGTACTGAGATTGTGGAGTTGGGTACTCCATTGTAATTGAGATCTTTGTGATAGTGGAAGTAGCTAGAATCCTTCTGGGGAAGGCGGGGAGTAGAGCTGGGTGCTCGAACCTCGATAACATATCTTTGTGTTTGCGATTGGTTTACATTCTTGCAAATTCTTACTCTATATTGCTTGCTCTTATTATTTACTCATCATATTCATTGTCATACTTACTTGCTAGCATTCATCTTGTGTTTGTTGTAGCTTTAAATTTTTATTTGCCCTTGATTAGCATTGTCACCTATTCACCCCCCCTCTAGGTGACTTTTCACTTAAGTACTTGGTGGTTAGAGAAAGAGTTGAGAAACAGAAAGTGTCAATTGTAAGTTTAAGTACCACTTTAATGGTTGCTGATCCAATGACAAAGGATTGCCTCCAAAGACATTCAAGGAACATGTTGTAAGAATGGGTCTTTGGGCAATCTGTAAATGTGTATTTTGGTACTTATGTAATTGACATTATTGTACAAATAAAAGTTCTGTTTCTGTGTTTCCTGTTATCCAATTATGTGTGCACATATTATGTATGGATGTTTGTTAAACAGGAAATGTCTTTGCAAGACAATTACAGGGGTCATTTTGGTTATGGACTCAATTAGTAAGGGTTATCAATGTTGTGTACATAGAAGGGAGTATGACGTGGATGTTGTATAACCGCTATGACTCGCATTGGTAGTCCAAACTAATTGCAGTATTACGGTATTTCATATTTGGGCTTATCAGTTGTTGTTTTTTTTTTTTTTTTAAATTCGTGATCACGTGTCAAGTTTTTCAGTATGGAATCCAATGGAGTCAAAATGATTTTCAAATGAGTCTTTTCTTTTATTGTTTTCTAAAGTTTTAACCTAATCGGTTAGTGGTCCAAATGGGAGAATGTTAATCTCATATAAAGGTGGCCCACTTAACCTTGATTATTTGCATTGGATTCCTATTAAAGTTGACTGATATTAAGGATGCCCATATTATAGTCACATTTATATAGTTATATGGTCTCTTGAAATATAAAGGGTACCATGATGGAAAGGTTTATTTCAAGGGACTTATGTGCAAATGTGCGACCCACTTTTCTCCTCCTGTAAAGAAAACAAAACTCACGCTCATATTTTTTTGAGTCTCTCCATCAGAAAAGGAAAGAGGGGTTTTGAGAAAAGAAAAGGAGATAGAGAAAAGAGGATCCTTTGCATTAGGTCTTGCAGGAATCAAAGCGAAGGACAAGGGTCTACTTCTTCCATACATCACAAGGATCTTCAACCTTCATCTCAATCAATGGCTTCAGGTATGTATCATGTATTAAGTTAATTACATGAATTTAATTCCCTTGAGATGTATTTGATTCTTGATTCATGGCCATTATTCCGCATTAAATCAATTTAATTTCCAACAATTACAACTACGGCGTTTGTTTGGACTATAATTCGTAAAAGACTTACGTAACTTAACTACCACTCACTTGCAACCTAATTATCACTCAGTTACATCCCACTTGCAATTAATTTTGTGGTCATGCAAATTTGTATTATTTTTTTATGTTAATATTAATTTTTTTAATATTTAGTATTTTTAGTATTTATTTGCAATATAAAAACTTTTAAATCATCAAATAGTTAATTTTGTGGTCAGTTTTTCTGCTTACGATTTACACATTACGACAACCAAACACCGTAAAACACAGTACACTTTCCCACTTTCAACATATATTACCAACAAAATACTGTGAAACTTACATGCATGTAACTCATTTACAACTGTAAAAGACTTTATCAATTACGTCTTACGAATTACAGCCAATTACGATAACCAAACAGACCCAAACTCTCAACCTTCACTACTAAAAAAGAGCTAATTTAAGGTGGAAATATTGCGTCGAAATTATATTCGACGCAATATTTGCGTTGAATTATCACAAATTCAACGCAACATAGAAAAAACCAGCTGATAATGATTAAAAAAAATGGTATAAACCTTTGTGTTGAATTTTCAACGCAATAAGTGCAATTTGTGTTGAATTTCGACCAATATGAAAAATTCTCGCCAATTTTTTTGGTGAAAAATTTCGCGGGAAGATTGCGTCGAAATTGGATGCAATCTGTAAACATTGCGTCAAAAAATCGATGCAAACAGATTGTATCGAATTTTCAAAGCAACATCTGTACAAATTGCATTGAAAATTTGACGCAAACTGTTTGCTCAAATTTTCGACGCAATTGTTTGGGGCGAAAAATTGAAGAATCGTAAAATTTTCTTGATTCAATGAAAGATTACAACGAATCAATATTCCGATTAAAAGAGAGAGGAGATATTCAGACTCAAATCTCTTTTTTGTTTAATGCTGGGTTCTTGATGTAGCGGTGGAAAATGATTATTATTTTCCGTTGACCGGGTGAACGTCAGGGTCTTCTGGGAACCTTCTCTTCGGATTATGGACGGAGTAGCACAACTTCTGTCCGAATAGAATCTCAAAGAGACTTGGGTAAAAACTTAAGCTCAGCAAGTTGACAGAAGAATTAAACTCTTTAGTATTCCTCAGCTGAAGATTCTGATCAAACTTCTCCAAGTCGATTAAGAATCTGACTAATTTGATCCCATCTGCAATAGCAAACTAAGCTATTTATAGGGGGTTTCAGGGGTAAAACTGTCCCCTAAAAATCCTCCATAATGGGGGTCAACTCTCCTCATTACGTGAGCAGTAATTGACCCAGTAATGAGGGCAGTTATAATCGAGACACAGGGCAGTTGAAACGCGGGCTTCGAGCCTCGCGTTTTGGCATTATATTATAGTGATGTTGGATGCCGACTTGCTAGACGCGAGTTTCAAACTCGGCTAAACGCGGGCTTCGAGCTCTATATTTTGGTATTGCATAGATGGTTGAGACGCGGTCTTCAAACTCTGCGTCTTTGGCCATTGCAGTGATGTTAAGACGCAACTTTCGACCTTTGCGTCTTGGTACTGCAGTGATGCTGAGGCGCGGTCTTCAAGCTCTGCGTTTTGGCCATGGCAGCGATGTTAAGATGCGGGCTTTGACTCGCGAGTGGCTATGATTAGCTTTGCGTCTGGACTATAGACTCTGCTTTCTGATGACTTGTTCTCAGTGATTTTTAGACAGTATACAGAACCCCTCCAAAGTTTTCAAACTCCGCTGTTGACTGGGACGAGTTTCGAAATACTTTGAATTTTTTCTTTTGGCAGCAATGCTCTCAAGACTGGACTAGCAATCTTCTGAGATATATTGAGCCTGATATTATCTGGATTTTGGTCTTCGTGAGTGTACTATTAAACCCTTTGAAGCCACCAGAGATGATCGTCGTGAGTGTCTGGATACGCAGTCCGGACCTCCTCGGTGCTTTGAGCTGGTTGTTGGTATACTATTGAATCAAGGGAAATAGGCATCTGCTTTCGCTAGTGTACTATTGAACTAATTTCAGAAGCAAAGACTGAACGCAGGTCTTATAGATGCAAATGTCATGTTACTTTAGAAACGCGGACCTCGTTACGCGGCTCTCATTCATCGGAGAGACGCGAGTATTGAAGTGGAGACACAACTCTTACTAGGTTAAAGTAACACAGACTTCAAGGTGGAGACGCGAACCTCTCTATGCTGGGGAGACGCGGCGCTGTGAAACGCGAGACTTGTGTTCTAGGTGCATTGTCACGTGTCTGGAGGAGCTTGAGGAGACGCCTTTTCCTTAATACACGAGGTTCGCGTTCAAGGCGTGATGCCACGTGTCAGGCGGAGCTTGAGGAGACGCTTTTCCTTAATACGCGAGGTTTACGTTCGAGGCGCGATGCCACGTGTTGGGCGGTGCTTGAAGAGACACATTTCCCTTAATATGCGAGGTTCGCGTTTGAGGCGTATTGCTACGCGTCAGGCAGAGATTGGGCTCGAGATATGTGCCGCGTATCTCGGTGGATTACTGTGTCTATAAAAGACATTAGTCTTTCAAGAGTCAACATTAGACTCTTTTCTTCTCCGGTGAGCTTCACGGCAAGAGCTTTCAGAACTCTTTAAGAAAAGCTCCAAGCTTCTTCTTCTTTCCTTCTTTTACAAAGAATTCTAAGTAAAAATT
Source organism: Agave tequilana (assembly GCA_038442645.1). Lineage (NCBI taxonomy): Eukaryota > Viridiplantae > Streptophyta > Magnoliopsida > Asparagales > Asparagaceae > Agave > Agave tequilana. Next base: position 62,488 of record JAVJIF010006180.1, read on the forward strand.
GCCCCAAAAGCAAAACTTGTGGCTTCGTCCTCGAGCGCTGCTGCTCCAGAGGTCCAAATAGGAGGCTCTTCCATGCAGGAGGCCCCCATTTCGGGTAAAGAACCATTTGACCTGGTTTTCGCCATTAAGGGACTTGAAGAGTTATCTTAACTCTTGAGTCTCTTCTGAACTGAACCGCCAACGCGGGGCTCACGCCTGTGTTTTTGACATCCAGACGCGACTCTTACACTGGTAGGCAAGATGCGGGTTTGACGACCTCCGCGTCTTCGCTTCATCAGCTTGAGTCCGTATTTGCTTGTTCAATGCGGGCTTCGTTGAGCCTTGCGTTTGATCCCCATACTTAGAGAATTTTTCTAAGTGGGGGCTTCAGACGCGGATTTCATGTGAGCTTCACGTCTCTGAGGTTGGACGCGGCCTTCACTGAGTCTCGCGTCTGAATCCAATACTTAGAGAAAATTTTAAGTTGTGGAATTAAACATGCAGGCTTCAAGCCTCGCGTCTTCAGTTTAGACACGGGTTTTGTTGATCTCCACGTTTAGACTCAATTCATCTGAGCTTCAAACACTTAGTCATTTTTCTTTTAGATTTCTGACTATGTGTTCTCCTCTTTGCAGTGTGATATTCCTCCAATCCTCTGTCCAAGAAGTGCTATTTTGGACATGTAAGTGGCGTTGATCCGAACCTTACGTTCGTTCTTCAGGATGCTCCCCTAATGTTTGCTCTAAAATCAAGGGAGCGTTGAGACAGGCTCAGCAACCCTAATATGCTGACCTTCCGAGAGATTATGACCAATGGGCGGTTCGAGTCCGACACCCATATCGTACTGAAGAAACCCGACTTCTTTTTCGGTGATGCCATCAGTGAGGACGATAAGGCCTTGTATGATGGAGGCTATAAATGGCTTCGCCAGATCAGGGATAGGAGGTTTTTCCTTCCCAATATGGAGAGGATGTACCCTTTAGCGTATCTGCAGCATACGTCTGTATGCCACATAATGGAGTGGGACCTCTCTAAGTCTATCTCCGGCGCGTCTCTCGGCAAATTGGGTGTAAATGAAGCATACCCTGCTAGCCATGGGAAAGGTATATTCGGGCTATATCCTAGATTGGTAGGGCTGAGTATCCGACAGGAGAAACCCCTCAGTTGGCCACCACCTTTATCAATCAAATTTTGAAGGTAAGGGGTGATTTTCTCACTGACTTTCGTCCGCCTGGATGGGTCTATTGTACGACAAGTCATGGTGGGCACGATGGTTGGTTTTGTGTTGACTGATTTTTCCTGCACACAAAAATAAGGATATTAAATTTAGAAATAGTAGTGTGAGGTTCAGTTCTAATCCGCGGTAGCAAGGCTATGCGGGTCGTGATCCTCAAGGAGGGACTGCGATAGAAGCGTTAAGCAAGTTAATCTCTAAAATTTATCTTTTTTTTAGTTAATTGTCACGATGGTATTTATAATGAGTTGTGGTATTTACAATGGATCGAAGAAAAGAATATGGAGAGAGATGGATTTAATCTACAAAAAAGAAATAAAAAAGAAGAAAAGAAAACTTACTTGAGTTGGAGAAAATAAGTGAAAACCTAATACTTTCTACCGTTTTTCGGAGGTGTTGAACGTATGAACCTTGGGATCGAACTCAGTCCGTTGTCGCATTAGGTCATCAAGCCTTGGGCAAGCATGAGTTGATACGCCTCGAGGAGGAGAACATCGCCATGGAATATCGTTGGAACCCCGATCTTCGGTATACTTATGGTTCGGTAATCGCTTGCATGCTCATCACCAATCACAGAGATGAAAAGAGAAAAAGAAATAGAAAACAAGAATAAAAGTAAAACATAGAAATAAGAAACAAAACAAAATAATACCTTTATTGCTTTAATCCATGGCAGAGAAGAGAAGATACATCAGTGTCACCCTCAATATAATCATCTCTCTCTCTCTAAAATAAAAAGAAAAGAAAATCTAACTACAAAGGAAGAAACCCTAGAAAAAACCTAACTTTGGCCCTTGGCTCGCCTCTGGACGATTCTGTACGTTGCATTGCAGTGATATTTATAGAGCAGAAGGCTGCAGAGTCCCAGTAGAACCTGCCCACGAAAACTGATAACTGGATGAGATCGTATTGCCGCGGATCCGCGGCTTTTGCCGCGGTTCCGCGGCAATCTGGTGGCTTCTGGCCACGCGCTTTGGCGCGTGGCCTCTCCTGGTCCGTACATGGGGGCGCCTGCTTCTGGAAGGTGGATCCTGGCCTTTTAATCTAGATTTTCGTGATAACTTGGTAATCAAGTCATCCCTAATCTAGATTTCTTCAAATTTCCTTTCCACGAATTTCCTTCCTATCTTGGCTTTTTATCCTCATCCTGCATGTGTTTAGGGTTGGATAGAACTCTATCCTTCCCTAATCTCTGATAATTGCAACTTTAGCCCTTGCATAATTGCACTTTGACACTTGATATTTGCATTTTGACTCTTGGGCTTCAAATATGGGCTTTGGGCTTCATTGGGCTTTATTTATTATTAAATTGATAATTCGAGGCCTGCACATAATAAATTAAGAAATATTAATAAATGTGCATTATAATATGAATAAATGTGCAAATGCGATGGTATATATGATGATAAAAATGCATTTTTCACTACCTATCACACCCCCACACTTATCTTTTTGCTCGTCCTCGAGTAAAAATCAAAAAGAAAGAGAAAAATCTAACCTAGCTAACTCACTTTCGTAGGAATCACGGTTGCACTTAGCATGTGCAACAAGCCGTTAAACCCCTAGGTTACCCTAGAGGACGAGTGTTGTCTCGTGAGGGTTTTCAGCGGATTGCACCCACAAAATCCATAAAAAGGAAAATATTTGAATTATATTTGAAGAGACTAAGTAGTCTATAAGTTTTTAGGATCCTCATTTTTATTCATTCCTCAAACCTAGTCTTAATAAAGCCAATTGTTGTCCATTTTAGGTAAGAATTAAAATTGAATTCTAATATAGTCTTTTTCGTTACCAAAAATCATATGCATCCTTTTGTTTCTACTAGGAACTCCTTAACTTGGACTCTCATGCCTCTTTATTATTTTTATAACATCATCTAATTTTCTTTCGTATAAGTATCAAGGCTTCTTGAGGCCCTAATACCTAACTAATTGATTTATTAGATGTGTTAATATATATATATATATTTTTTTTGGCATGTATAACTCATCTAATTTTCTTTCGTATAAGTATCAAGGCTTCTTGAGGCCCTAATACCTAACTAATTGATTATTAGATGTGTTAGTACATATAAGTAATTTTTCCTTAGTTCCCTCGGACTTTCTAATCCACCCATGTAGCGAACTTAAAGTCGGTGACTCCCAAACCGGTCGGTCTTAGGGCACCAGGTGAGAAAACACCCCGCGGACTCAAATTCAAGTGAACTAGGCCACAAAACTAAGGTATTATTATTTTTTTTTATTTTTTTTTTTCATTCACCTTTAGGCGTGAATACTTATGCTTCTTGAGGCACATGTATCCAGCTTTATTAGTGATTTTTTTTTTTTTTTTTTTTTTTTATATATGAGGCACAAGGGTCTTTGTCTTAGAATCCTAGATATGCATTAGGTATGCAATATTCATTAAGGTAAAAATCAAGACTAATTATTTATTCAATTTCTCCTCCTATACCTAAAATTTAAACAATTTATTTATTTTGACCAAGTTTTTAGAAATCCTAATCATGATTTTCCTAATTCTTAAAACTAACTTAGATTTCTTTCAAAAAATAAGTCAAAATACTTCCTTTTTATAAAAAATTTTTTTTTTTTTTTTATTAAATTTTTTTTTTTATTAGCAAATTTTGTTAGTGTCTACCTATGTTAGTATGTTAGTAAAGCCCACCCCCACACTTATCTCATGCATTGTCCTCAATGTATGAATGTATGCATATATGCATGAAACAGAACAAAGGAAGGCAGAAAATTACCTTAGGGGGTGGTTCCGGTGGTGGTCTAATTGGGCCAAGCGTTGCTACCCAATCAAGATAATGTAGTAATTGGTGAAACCCACCAGAAATTTTCCTTACATAACCCACTAAAATATATGTATAATCATTTTTTAGAATTTCCACCCCATCAAATTTCCAAATTTCATAATAAATTTCAGAGTTAATTGTCTCAACCTCCTTGTCCCAAAATGGAGTATGAAAAGATGGAATGATTGACTTGGACATGGGAAGTACGGGAACGAATACTGACTCAGGGAAGAAGCTCAAATCAAGTAAGGGCTCAGGAGTCGGGCTAAGTTCGAGAAGTGGGTCCAAGTCAAAAAATTGAAACTCAAGTCCACAATCATCTTCCCACAATGGAATGTGACTCAATGGTGGTGATTCAAATTCAGGAATGATAGATGTGGGAATCAAAACTGACTCTAAAATATTACCTAAGTTGGGTAACAAAACAGGAGTCAATAATGATTCAGGAATTTGAACTTGATCATAGATTTGAGAATCTAGGTCACATTCGAGTTCTAATTCGGGAAAGGAAAAACTTGCCAAATTATCAGAATTTGAAGTTTCGGCAAGTTCACAAGATGGTACTGAATTAGAAACTTGTTGTTCCAAGCAACTTGGTTCGTCGGCTCTAATCAAGTGGTCATCGATATCAGAATCAGCCGGCAGGTGTAAGCATTCCACCATCAAATCTATGTCATGATCACGGGCTAATTTAGCCTCAGTCATGGCAGCTAGCATCCCTTCATAATCGATAGGTGCTTCTTGTTGAAAATAGGAAGGGTACTTGTGATAAAGTTGTGAGTCGGTGGACTCACGTATCATCATGTCTAAAATTGATGGAGAATTTTGCTTGGACTTATTTCTACTCATCATTTCCCAGATAGATGGATTTCTATTCTGAATGGGTGGATCTGAGTATGAATTTTGGGAAAAATGTGGACTAGATGGATATGGAGGATAATTTGGTTGAGAATTAGACTCGGGGGACTCGAAACCCCATGAACTCTGTGACGAGTTGAAATTATTATGGAAATTATAGTCATAAGATGGGGGGTGTGGGTTATATTCATTCGGATAAGACCATTCCGGCACACTAGATTGGTCAAAATTAGGGTATGCCGGGTTGGTAATATCCGAATAATAGTTAGGGGTGTAATATGGATTAAAATTTGAATTGTTCTTATATGCCATATCACACCAACACAAACACAACAAACAAATAAACAAACAAAAAAGAAAATTCTAACCTAAGTTAGGGTAGACCTATGACCTAGACGACTCCTAACTGGTTAGACCGTCCACAGGAGGTTGGGTGCAGACTTTGACCACAAGTTAATCAGCCAGGTCAGGGCAAGAGTGGTGGGAGGTTTTCCGTCAAAGACGTTCCTTAATTAAATAACCACCACACTTCGGGCTTTCGGCCCTCAATCCCCTTCCTAGACACTGATTTGGCAGGAGTCAACTTCCAACACCGTTCCCCCTTAGGATAATCTCCTATTGAGTCCGAGATGTCCCTAGGGCCAACGTCTACTAATTTTTAAGTTAGGCTTGGGTTAGTGAGTGCTTGGGATATGGTTTTTGGGCTAAGGAAGGGTGATGAAATCCCCACCTTATCTTGTTAATGGGTTATGCCCTTAAGATGAATTAGTGCAAGTGTACAAGATAAATAGATAAGAATCACTCAAAGCAGAAAATCAACCAAGAGATGAATCCTATTCTACATGCAATGCGTACGTACCTTGCCTCCAGCACTCTTCAACAGTAAATAAAAATAATTGAAAAGACACGTGCCTAATATGCAAACGTCTAATCAACTTTTAACGATTACAACCAATTTTTACTGTTGATTAAATTAGCAGGTATATGGTGAATAATACAGAAAGTTAAGTACTGCAGAAGCTGTATTTTGCAGAGCTGAAGAGCCTGCAGAAAATTGGTTAGGAGTCAACTCCTTTGTGCCGCGTTTGCGCGGCTTTTGCCGTGGGAACGCGGCACTCTGGAGGGATCCTGGGCTCTGCTTTCTTGAGCAGAGTCCCAGGTCCACTTATATGTCACTGCAGTTGCCAAAATATTGTTTCTTCACCTGTAACCTGCAACAGAAAAGAATAAAGAATAAGTTAATAATTAAAATTTTTTGTTTTAGAGATAACTTACCGTCCCTCCCCGCAACGGCGCCAATTTGTTGACTGATTTTTCCTGCACACAAAAATAAGGATATTAAATTTAGAAATAGTAGTGTGAGGTTCAGTTCTAATCCGCGGTAGCAAGGCTATGCGGGTCGTGATCCTCAAGGAGGGACTGCGATAGAAGCGTTAAGCAAGTTAATCTCTAAAATTTATCTTTTTTTTAGTTAATTGTCACGATGGTATTTACAATGAGTTGTGGTATTTACAATGGATCGAAGAAAAGAATATGGAGAGAGATGGATTTAATCTACAAAAAAGAAATAAAAAAGAAGAAAAGAAAACTTACTTGAGTTGGAGAAAATAAGTGAAAACCTAATACTTTCTACCGTTTTTCGGAGGTGTTGAACGTATGAACCTTGGGATCGAACTCAGTCCGTTGTCGCATTAGGTCATCAAGCCTTGGGCAAGCATGAGTTGATACGCCTCGAGGAGGAGAACATCGCCATGGAATATCGTTGGAACCCCGATCTTCGGTATACTTATGGTTCGGTAATCGCTTGCATGCTCATCACCAATCACAGAGATGAAAAGAGAAAAAGAAATAGAAAACAAGAATAAAAGTAAAACATAGAAATAAGAAACAAAACAAAATAATACCTTTATTGCTTTAATCCATGGCAGAGAAGAGAAGATACATCAGTGTCACCCTCAATATAATCATCTCTCTCTCTCTAAAATAAAAAGAAAAGAAAATCTAACTACAAAGGAAGAAACCCTAGAAAAAACCTAACTTTGGCCCTTGGCTCGCCTCTGGACGATTCTGTACGTTGCATTGCAGTGATATTTATAGAGCAGAAGGCTGCAGAGTCCCAGTAGAACCTGCCCACGAAAACTGATAACTGGATGAGATCGTATTGCCGCGGATCCGCGGCTTTTGCCGCGGTTCCGCGGCAATCTGGTGGCTTCTGGCCACGCGCTTTGGCGCGTGGCCTCTCCTGGTCCGTACATGGGGGCGCCTGCTTCTGGAAGGTGGATCCTGGCCTTTTAATCTAGATTTTCGTGATAACTTGGTAATCAAGTCATCCCTAATCTAGATTTCTTCAAATTTCCTTTCCACGAATTTCCTTCCTATCTTGGCTTTTTATCCTCATCCTGCATGTGTTTAGGGTTGGATAGAACTCTATCCTTCCCTAATCTCTGATAATTGCAACTTTAGCCCTTGCATAATTGCACTTTGACACTTGATATTTGCATTTTGACTCTTGGGCTTCAAATATGGGCTTTTGGGCTTCATTGGGCTTTATTTATTATTAAATTGATAATTCGAGGCCTGCACATAATAAATTAAGAAATATTAATAAATGTGCATTATAATATGAATAAATGTGCAAATGCGATGGTATATATGATGATAAAAATGCATTTTTCACTACCTATCACTTTGTTCTTACAGAGCTTGGGGGCTTATTGAAGCAGTTGGAGTTATACCATGCTTTTAGAGCCGTTCAGTATGGCCTCCCGCAGAGTTCTCATCACTTTTATGGTGTCTTGGAGCGTTACAATCCTCTGACGGGCACATTCTTTACCCCGGTTAGAGAGATGGGGCTCGCTCTCCATGAGTTATACGATATTTCGGGGTTAGTAATTAGAGATGCTCCATATGAAGAATATGTCCCGACTACTGAGGAGCTTCACCTATTGAAGAAGGAGGACCCTCAGGTGTACGAGATTTACTGAGAAGTGTTATGCCACTTCCATATCTGCGGGCAAATGACCGTTTGGAGGAACAAGTGCATTAAGCAGATGTCCTGGGCGAGCTACCTTTTTCATGACATAAATGAAAAGTCTAGCCCAGTGACTAGTCTGGCTCCTTACACAGATGAAGAGATTGTTGAGAGGATCAGTGCCTCCATAAGCTCGTATATGACAGACTCCAACGATGACACTTTCAAACCTGATACAGTCTTTGAAAGTTTTCACCATCAGGCCCAGATTCCAATATCTGACCAGGCTCTACTGGCGGGCTTCCTCATGTTGTGGTTGAAGCGTTGTGTGGTACCTACGCTGCCGCATGAAGTGATTGTTGCGGATGTGGTATACCCGTGGTCTTGCTAGCACATGGGAAGTCAATCTCCCTCCTTCCAGTGATGGTAACAAGCATTCAGAGTGGTTTGCGGGTGTTGACAGAAAGCTTGTGCCAGGTGAAGGCTGTTGTGGACTCCCATGTGCTACTGGCAGGCAAATGGTGGACTCAGAGCGGAGGCCAGTGATTGAGGTTTACTTGCACAAAAATACAGAATTTCAAAACTTAGAATAAAGAGTGCAAGGTGCTCAATTGTACCGTTATAACAAGTGGCTATATGGGTCGTGATCCACAAGGAGGGACTAGCGATTGAAGCTTTTTAGTAAGTTCTCTTTTAGGCTAAAAAGTATGGTTAAAGTTCATCTTTAGTTCTTTAAAAGAAAAAAGAAAAATTATGTATGAAGTGTTACAGAATGAAACTCAAAATCCATCGTCATGAGCTATCGGTGGCACTCGCAAAGGCAAGGCTCTTTCGATGCTTTAAGACTCACTTGGATAGCAATTGGTACCAAAAGAAGAAAAGTAGAGAAGAAGAAGAAGAACCAAAACAAAGTACATACAAAAGAAAAACTACAGATTCAATTTTATAACAATAAGAGAAAAAAAGAAAATCTTACACCGGTGTCACTCTCAACACAAGCTTCGTTCTCATTTTTCTATGAAACTCTGATCTCCTCTGATTTACATAAATTAAAACTGAAAATTACATGAAAAGAAAAATAAAAACCTACACTAAAAATGGAAAAGTAGACTAAATCCTATCTCTGCATGGTCGTCCCCTCTTTTGCCTTTGAGATTGCAGGTATTTATGGGAGAAAACCAACCTATGAGAGCGTATGAAGATAGGGGGAGCAAACGCTCCCCCTAACTCTCTAACAAAGCCGCAGAAACGTGGCTTTGGCCACGTGTTCACGGCCAGGGTGTGGCCAGGTGGCGACACCCTGTTGGTGGTGCTCCACGGCTTCTCGATTTGTATTTATCTTCAGCTGGATTTGCAGTTTAAGTCCGAAATTTTGACGAAATGACCTTTGATCTTTAGCTTCAACCGATTGATTTGTGGGGATTTGTTCTAATTTGTTTTCAACAGATCTGAACCAACCTGATCTGCCCTGATTTACTGACTTCGAATTAATTCTAATTTAAATCAGAATTTGATGGGCTTTTGGGCTCATTTCTCTTCCCTCTCCTTTAGGAATGCGCCTGCAAATAAATTAAACAATAATTAGGAAAAAGCAGAGTTTATTTTATAATAAGTATGAGAATATGATAATGAATGTGCAATATTAGCGATCGATCACACCCCGATACCTATTTTTTGCTCGTCCTCGAGCAAAACAACTAAACAAAAAATTATTAGACCACTTTTATAGGTTACGCGATTGCACTGAGCTTGTGCAACAAGCCGTTAAACCTCTAGATTTCTCCTAGAGGATTAGTTTTGTCTCGTAAGGATTTTTAGTGGATTACACCCACAAAATCCGTAAAGAAAGAGAAAAAATGTTAGTATTTTGAAAACACATTTTGAAAGAAAAATATTTGAAATATTATTGTAAGTTTTAAGCAATCTATAAGTTATAGTAAAACTGAATTTTCATTCCTCAACTTAGTCTCTATTCAAAAATTTGTTATCAATCAAAGTAAGGAGTCAAATTGTACTTCTCATCTAGTCTATTACTTTACCTTAAGTCATATGCACCTTGTGACCGTGAAAATTTTGACTAAGGGTTCTTTAATTCTAACTCTTATGCCTTATTTATTTATATATATATATATTTGGTAGTATTATTCTTTAGTTCTATTAGGCTTTCTAATCTACCCATGTAGCGAGCCTTTAATTGATGACTCCCAAACCAAACGGTCTTAGGGCACCGGGTGAGAAAACACCCCAAGGACTTAAGGACTCGAGCAAACAAGACCACAAAACTAAGGATTTTATTATAGAACCACTTTTAAGCGTGAATACTTATGCTTTATTAGGCATAAATGCCCAGCTTAATCAGAGGTTTTTTTTTATATATATATAAATTTCTCAAACTTATCTAATCATCTTTCGCATAAATACTAAGGCTTGCTTAGGCCAAAGCACCTAGCTAATCAATAATTAGATTTGTTTATCTTTTATATTTTTTTATTTTTTTTATATATGTATTTTTTAAGGTATAAGAATCTTTGTTTTTAAACCCTAAGTGTGTAAGTGTATGAAGTGTGCATATTTCATCTAGGTAAAGATTAAGACTAAATTACTTTGATAAATTATCTTCCTACCCCTAAAAATCAAACAAATAATCTTATTTTGACCAAGTATAGAAATCCTAATTTTCGCATATTTTAGAGGAAGAGATGTAGGTGCATGTCCCTGCAATGGTTCCGCTGTCAAGAGAGATTGCTACCGCCGAGGGTATTTCTTCTATCCTCCTTAAATGTTTCTCCATCAAGTTGGGAAGATGTTTTAACTTTTCATTTGAATTTCTTCTACAGGAGTGGCTGCCGGTAACAAAGTTACAACTTCTTCTCACATTGAGAAGATGATCCAAGAGCTGGCCCAGTAGGAGGGTCTTGAAGTTTCTGTTACCAGGATACCTCTGAGGGTGTAACCACCGAGATCGGGGAACCTTCATCCTAAAGTGGTTTGTCTAAAGACTTGTCGTCTTCTGATCCTCAACTTGGTAGTAGAACAAAGATGTGCCATATACTCTCTTTTTTATCGTTATTACTAACATTGATGTTATGGTTGCAGAGAGCACCAGGATAGCTTAAGTAGAGGATCCCGTGGCGAGCATCAACACAGAGGACATCACAGTTCAGACTTCGGCCAATGAATCCAGTGCTGTGGAGTTTGTTGCTGCCCCTGTTGCTATGGAGGCTACCAAAATAACAGTTCCAGAGGTGTTGGCTACGACCTCAGCGTCGAAAGAGCCTATTGTTGGCCTTACCCCTGCACGAGTTGAGTTGGCTCCAATCTCCGTGGACACTATCCGTATTATCATAGAAAAGGGATCTGGGAGTGTATCAATAGGGTTATCTCTAGTCACGGACATCATGGAAGAATTGGCGCATCAAATGGTATGACAATTCTTCGCCTCCATGAAGTCCTACATCGAATTGGTCCTTTCTGGGGAAGTTCATTCGAGTTTGCCCAGATACTTCTTGAGAATTAGATCAAGAGCATCCATCATACTAAAATCTCAGAGCAAGCTAGGGCGTATCTGACGCTGGCTGAACAGTTGGGGATATGCCTGAGGGAATTAAGGACCCTGGAAAAGGCCAGCCCGATGGATGAGGCTCGATTGATACTGAATAAGCTCCTCACCGCTCAAGAACATGAGAGGAAAGAGATGAAGGAGAAAATGGCTGAATAGGTCCGTCATCTTCATAACTTCCAAGCCAGCTACCAAAAATTGGTCGACGATTCCATGGAATTCGAGGTCGTCACCAAGAATGCGGAGCAAGTTATTACTACTGCTCAGGCGGTTATTGCCAAGGCAGAAGCCTTGATTCAAGTCAATGATCAGAAGCTTGCTGCTGCCAGAGGAAGGTTGGAAGAGCTGGAAACTACTAAGAAGCTGGTCCAAGAAGATCTTATTGTCCATTCTTCCAAGTTGGAGTCTCTTCAAGCGCTGCTAGCTACGAAGAGATTCTTATCAGAGGGAGAGTTACGGTTTCAAGCTTGGGCGGAAGTTGAGAAGGCACATCACCAGGAGATACAATGCCTCAGGAAACGGTTCTATTCTTTGGCGGAGCAGGATTAGCCCACTTCCCTTTTGTATCTTCCCATTTTTTCGTAACACTCCATTTGTCAAATAAGAGAGTGTTTGTATTACTTTTATCATTCTTAATTCAAATAATAAAAGTTATCAAATTCTTGTCTCGTCTTTATTCTTTCTCTGCAATTGAGAATCAGACGAACTCTTTGTTGTGTGGATGAACTCAACTTTCATAGTCGTAATCCTTGACTATTGTGGAAATGCAGTCCTTAGTCATTTTGTTGAGACGCGGCCATGAATGATAGAAAAGAAACTCAAGCAGCACTAAGTTTGTGAATGAGACGCAACTCTCATTTGTAGTGGAGATGCGGCTCTGATTTATCAAGAGACGCGATTCTGGATCACTGAGAGGACGCGGGTCTGGCTCACTAAGAGAATGCGGTTCAGGATCATTGAGGGGACGCGACTCTGAATCACTGAGAGAACGCAGTTCTGGATTATTGAGAGAACGCAGGCCTGTGTTCTTCAATTCGATAAAGGAAACGCGGCCTTCAGGCTTATGAAAGGACGCGGACTTCAGGATGTGTGCAAGACCACAAACTTCAGGACGCGACCTTCGAGTTTGTGAAGAACGCGGACTTCAGGACACAGCCTTCAAAGCGTCACATGCAATCCGACTTAAAGATTTTGTTGGATCTTTCAATGCTAAGTCAGCGTTAACGGTTGGGAACTTGTGTCTTTGGGGTTTTCCAGAGAAAAAATCCATGTGTCTTATCCATATTGGATTTGATATTCGTGTAGGAATTAAGGTTGATGGCTTTGATTTTTATGCCATTAATTATAGGCCATTTAGCGAGCCTATAAATAGGCCATAGCCTCTTAACAGTCATTCACCTTGACTGTTTTCCTTCACGAGCATACGCTCTGAGGGACTTCGTCTTGATTATTCCCCTTCAAGGGCCTTCTTCAAGGGCATATGTTCTGAGGAACTAAAAGAACTCAAAGCTTCACTGCTTTCTTTTAATCTTGTTCGAAGATTATCACTGTTAAGTGATTTCAAGATTAAAAAACATTGCTTTAAGTGCTTTCACGGTCGTACCTTGACAAATGAAGTCCAACTTCTAGAGAATTCTTCTTCGGATAGGAACTGGTTTTTGCCATGATAAGGCTCGGTCTCTTTGAAGTTCTGTCATCCCCAGCCATGAAGAGACTTTATCTCTTGATCTCTTTCTGAAATCTTTTTCTTGAGATTCATGCATCCCTGCTCTGCAAATGCGCCTTTTGCATTACTTCATGAAACATGGCCTTGTTGGCTTCAAAGTCTAAGTCCCAAGTTCTTCAGACGCGAGTATGGTGAACTTCGCGTTTTGAGACTTGAAACGCGGGTTTTGCACTTGAGGCTCACGTTTGGGGTTCCTGACTGAGAAAATTTTGAGTCTGATCTTTTGTAACCTCTGGACGCGAATGTGGTAAGCTCTGCGTCTCAGACGTGAGTGTGGCGAACTCTATGTCTTGAAGTCACTTTAGGCAGTTTTATGACCTGCATCTGCATCTTTGATATATGCCTCGCGCCTCATATATCAGACTGCATTTTGATCCATATCTTCTATCTTCGCGTCCATGAGATTCGCTTTTGAAGTTCATGACTTCAGCCCGCGTTTGTGCTCCTGGCTTTCTGTTTTCTGTCTTTGCAGATTTTTAACCCTTGGTTTTCTTTTTGTTTCTTTCAGGTCTTGGCCATATCAAAGGTGCTGGTTCCAGTGTCTTTGTCGGGTTCATGGGAGAATATTTGAACAGACAAGCTTGTTTAATTGGCGAGCACTTGGGAAGTTAGAACTTCTATCCAAGGGCGAGGAAGATCCGCGAGGTGGTCAATACACATCAAGACATTATTAGACATGATGCACCAGTAATGTCTTGGATCCTTCCGGATCACAGTAAGTATGGCACATCCGAAGGTCACAGAAAAGATGACGTCATCAGTAAGGTCTCAGATCCTCCCTTCACCAATTTTACTCAAAGAAGTGACAGCGATGAAAAATTCATGCTCATTAGATGACTTTTTAGCGGTGGAGCTTCCCATTAAGCGAAAGATTACGGCCTTACAAAGACCTTCACATCAGTTGGTTGGGCAGAATGCTCCTTTTATTTCGACCTCACGAAACATCATTGTTCTCAAAAGGAGAGGAAGTTGATCCGCTGTTCCCGGCCACATTCAAGAGGACGATCTTCGTGTATCTTCAATATTTCGAGGAGAGAGTGCAGTCTTTTGCTGAGTAAGAGGGACTTCTTTGTACTCCTTTGTTGTAACACTCAATCTTATTGTATAAGAGAGCATTTTGTATTACTTTCATATTTTTGAATATTAATAAAAGTGACACCTTTTCTAGTCTTCTTACATGTCTTGACTTTCTTTTTATTGAAAATTAGACAAATAGAAGTGATCTCCTTTGATTTGCTAAAAATTTAACATTTGAACTTAGCAAGTCAAAGTTAGAGAAATTCCTTTTAAAGAATTTTGAGATTACTGTCAGAGGTGTGATATTAACTTGATATGAGTGGAGTAGTGGATTTGTGGACTTGCCAATCTATGGATGAGAATGACAAGTGAAATTTTCATCCCGTAGAGGATTGTGACTGAGTCCTCATCAGAGGTTTAATATTAACATAATTAGGACTCAGCTGGGGATTTGATGGAAACATTGTCAAAGGTCTGATATTAATCTAACAGTGCTTTTAAGTGGACCTACTATTCTGTTAACGAGAATAACAAGTAAGACTAGATCCATTGGGGATCTAGAAAAAATTTTACCGTTAGAGGTGTGATATTAACTTAACGGGTTGGATTAAATCTTGTCAACTTAATAAGGATGTGAGCTAGAAGTGTGATGTTAACTTAGCTCCATAAGAATTTCAGTTCCATTTGAAAAAACTGAAAATACCACTGTCATAGGTATAGTATTAAACTTGACAGTGGAGGTAATGTTAGAGGTGTAATTTTAAACTTAGCACTAGCCATTTCGACTTCGATACGAAAGTTCAAGGAAAAGTCATTGTCATAGGTGTATTGTTGAACTTAACAATGAATGTGATGGTAGAGGTGCAATGTTGAACTTAGCATCAGTCATCACAACTTCTATACGAAAGTTTGAGGAAAGGTCATTGTCATAGGTATATTATTGAACTTAACAATGAACGGGATGCTAGAGGTATAATATTGAACTTAGCATAAGTCATCTCGACTTCGATATAGAAGTTCGAGGAAAATGACTGTCAGAGATTTAACGTTGAACTTAGCAGTAACTTAATCACTGTTGGAGGTGTAATGTTAAACATAACAGTAATTTGTCAGAGGTGTGATGTTAACATGACAAGAGTTATTTTGCGATATGAGAAATTTTGAAGACTAGTCTTCTATTGACGAGAATTGACAAGTGAAGTTTGGAATGTCAGAGGTGTAGTGTTAACTTGACAAGAATTAGTTTGTGGTATAAGCAATTTTAAGAACTTGTCATTCTGTGAACGAGAATTAGCAAGTGAAGTTTGTACTCGCTGAGGAGTATTGAAACTTTTCATTGTTAGAGGTGTAATGTTAACATAGCAGTGATTGAGTTTTTTGGGAGGGAATTAGTAGGGGACTTTAGTGGAAAACAGAATGAATTATCAGAGGTATAATATTTAATGACGATCATTGATTCTGAGCGGGCCTTATTATCAGAGGTTCAACATTAACTTGACTGGCACCACTGGGGATCAAAACAGAAATGACTTGCCAAAGGTTTATTGTTAACATGACAAGTATTTGCTCATTTCATCGGAGAAATGAATACATGTATTTTTGTGGTCTTATCATTCTGTGGGCGAGAATTAGTAAGAGATTTTGGAGGAGAGAATGGAACCAAGTCCCCTAGGATTTTTAGTAAATCCTCAGCTATCAATGCATTTGGTATGCCTTTACCAACTATCATTTCAGTTGGGCTAGCCATGTTATTCCCCTCAGCATGATGAGTTATCGAGGACTGATGTTGGACTTAAAAGTCAACATTTTCCTTTATCCTTAGCCGTTAGAGGCGTCGAATGTTCATAGATAGACTAGAGAAATCCTTAGCCATCGAGGCGTCGGATGTTCATAGATAGACTAAAGAAGAGTAACAAGGGTAAAACTAAAGTTTCGCACTTTGTTTCTTCTTCAATGTTTGCATCATGCATCATGATGTAACCAGCGATCGGTCGGCTCGACATTGATCTACCGTGATGTGATCCATTGAAGAAAGAAATAAGTTTTTCTTTGGCGCCCTTCCGAACATCGTGGATCTGGCAGTTTTGATCAGAGGTGTAATGTTAACCTGATCATACGTGAACTAGAGAAGAGTAACAAGGCTAAAACTGAAGTTTTTGCACTTTGTTTCTTCTTCGATGTTTACTTCATACATCATGATGTAACCAACGTTCGATCGGTTCGATACTGACCGACCGTGATGTGATTCAATGATGGAAGAAAGAAGATTTTTTTTTTGCGCTCTCCCAAATATCTTGGATCGAAAAGTTTTGATCAGAGGTGTAATGTTAACCTGATCATAAGAAGAATCCTATTAAGGATAGTACTTCTTCAAAAATCTGCCATTGATCGGCATCATGAGGTATCGCCATCTCGGGTTATAAGGCGGTATGCTCTATTTAAGTAGGCTAACTCTACTACAATTGGTCTTTCCCATTTAAGCTAAAATTTTTCTTTAGTCTTATGCGTCATCACCATGGGTCTTCTGACAGCTAAGATAATATCACCTTTCTTGAAAGTCCGCTCCTTGACTTTCTTATTGAAGGCTTTGGTAATTCGAGCTTAATAGAGTTCAATTTGCTGTTGAGCTTGCAGGCGTTTACCGTCTAAAGCTTCGAGCTCCCAGAGTCGCAGCCGATGTTTCTCCTCATTTGTCATCTCTGTCGTCATGGCGATGCGTAGAGATGGGATCTGGGTCTCTAATGAAAGTACAGCTTCACACCCGTATACCAAAGAGAACGGTCTAGCTTTCGTCAGGGTTCTCACCGTCATGCGATAAGCCCATAAGCATTCGCTTAACTTATCATCCCAGTCACGTTAGCTCTTTGAGACAAATTTCTTGAGAAGTTTCTCAATGGTTTTGTTGAAAGCTTCTGCAAGGCCGTTAGCGGCGAGTAGTATGCCGTTGAAGACACTCTAGATCCTGAACTTGTCACAGAATCTCTGAAAGGCTTGGCTGACGAACTGAGGCCCATTATCATGGATAATCTGTCGTGGCACGCCAAAGCGATAGACTATGTGATGTTTAATGAACTCGATCACGTCAGATGTCTTTACCTCCCTTAAGGGGATAGCTTCAGCCCATTTAGAAAAGTAATCGGTTATGGCTAGGATAAACCGATGTCCTTTGTATAAAGGTAGGCTGATAAGACCAACTACGTTCATTCCCCACATTTCAAACGGCCATGAAGAAGTTGTAGGGCGAAGATGCCCCGGTGCCTGGTGAATAAAGTCACCATGGATCTGATAAGTGTGGCATCGCTTGGCGTAAGCGACAGCGCCAGGGATCATCTTTGGCCAATAATATCCGAGTCTTCGGAGTTAATCCCCCAGTTTTGGACCAGGTTGGTGAGCTCCACACATGCCGTCATGAGCCTCTTTTAGTATTTCCTGTGCCTCTTTATATGACAGGCAGCGGAAAAAGATTCCATCATACGATGATCGCATTGTAGTAGAATTTAGAAGCTTTCCTTCTAATGGCAGCCGCCTCTTTAGGCTCATCAGGCAAAATGTCGTACAATGCATAGTCGATGTACAGGAATCACCAATCCCTGAGCTCTGGACCTGTTGAAGTCTCTAAAGCTTCTTTGACTTGAAGATCTCTTGTCGGCTTTTGGTGGTCTTCAAAAGTAAATCTTGGACAATACAAGTTGTGGCTGTAGGCGAGTATTTTCTCTGCCGCTCCGGCTAGAAGAGCCAAGGAAGCAGCTAGAGATGCCAGTGCATCGCATACGCATTTTGTTGGCGAGGTACATGATCGGTGTAGAAGTTTTTGAACTTTCTGCCATGCGAACAGTTGCATTATGATAGGGTACTAAGTCTTCATATCTGACCTCGTATTCCCTGCGAACTTGGTTGACGATGAGCTTCGAGTCACCATATGCTTCGAGATTTTTAACGCCAAACTCATCGGCGATTGTATCCTGATCAAGAGAGCATTGTATTCTGCTACATTGTTGGAACATGGCTCAGTTAATGAGAATGCACGAGGGATTATGTAGTTCTATGGGGAGACAAGTACTACCTCTACTCCTGCTATAATATTTTCTCGCGGGCCTATTCTCGATGTGCCGTCGAAGAAGAGTTGCCACACCTGTCTTTCGAAAGATGTCTTGGTCAAACAAACTTCAGAGACCTCATCTGGGAGATCTTCATAAAGTTTGGTCGCCCTTGGATCTGGATGCTCAGCCAGGAAATCCGCCACCGCCTGTCCCTTTATAGCTTTTTGTGGTAGGAATTGCATCTCACACTAGGAGAGAAACATGGCCCATTTTGTCAATCGACCATTTAGTGATGATGGCTTTGTCATAAGCAATCTTAGAGGATTGATTTTTGATATGACGTGTATAGTTTGGCTCACCAAGTAGTGCCGCATTTTTTGGATGGCGAAGACCAATACCAAGCATTCTTTTTGATCGGACTGTACCGATGTTCAGCTCTAATCATAGTTCTACTCAGATAGTAGATTGCCTGCTCATGTCCCTGATCATTATTCTGGGCTAGTAAAGTCTCCTAAAGAATGATCCATCGCTTGTACATATATCAGGAAAGGTTTTCCTTACCACGGAGCTGTAAGGACAGGGTGGATGTGCGAGGTACCACTTGATTTCCTCAAACGCTTGTTAGCAAGCATCATCCCAAATGAATGAAACACCCTTCTTCATCAATTTGGTGAATAGGATTGGCAAGATAAACCTCCGTATATATGCCAACCGCCCTTGCAATCCTCTAAGTTCTCTAAGACTTTTTGGAGGTTGCATCTCCTGGACAGCGTGGACTTTCTCTGGGTCGAGGTGGATTCTTTTGGATGTAACAACAAACCCTAAGAATTTACTACTGGCTACCCCCAGGAAGGATTTGGTGGGGTTCATCTTCAATTGATACACCCACATAATATTAAATACTGTCTTCTTTTCCGCTATATGATCGCCTCTGGTACGGCTTTTTACTGCAATGTCGTCAAAAGTAGCATTCCACTGTTTTGCATATATGCTCGTGAAAATTGCATTCATAACTCTCTGGTATGTTACCCCCACATTCTTCAATCCGAAGGGCATGACAATATAACAATATACCCCCAATGATGTCCTAAAAGATGTATGCTTCTCATCGTCAGGATACATCTTAATATGATTGTATCCTGAGAATCCGTCCATAAAAGACATCCGTTCGAACCCACACGTGTTGTCGATCTGACATTCATGAATGGAAGGGGGAACTCATCCTTAAGACACGCCTCATTTAGATCACAAAAGTCAGTACAAAGCAGGATCTTCCCATTCTTCTTGGTAACAGGAACGATATTAGCTACCCAATCAGGATGCTGTTCCTCCCTGATGAAACCGGAGTCTATAAGCTTCTTGACTTTTGACTGTATTGCTTCCATTATCTCCGGGCGGAACCGTCGCTGCTGTTGTTTGACGGGCTTCGCATCTAGATTGATGTTGAGGCGATGCATAACTACTTGAGGATCAAGCCCAGGCATATCCTCGTAGTTCCAAGTGAAAACATCTATATATTCTCGCACAAAAGATATTAGATCTTTCTTCTTAGAGGGTGATAAGTTTTCGCTTAGAAAGATGGGCTTAGGATTAGTCTCATCCCTCAGATTGATCTGGATAACCTTATCCTCCGTGGGTGGTTCATTCAAAGCGAATGTCCCAGAGAGCGTTATCCAAGGATCTGTATCCGACTGCATCATTTCTTCATCTCCATCTTTCAGGTGGCTTGTTGAAACCATGTTTATTGAAAGTTCTTTGAAGATGTTACCGACATTGACATCTGACTCCCACGATAATGTGCCTGACGAGTGATTATGGTATAATGACTCTTCTCACTCAGAGGCTAACGGGATTGGAGTTGATACATAACCCAACCCTCTGCGAGGTTAATGACAATAATAAGGGGTTTTCCCTTTTGGAACGAAGGGTCGAAGCAGTGTTCTTCTACCTTTGCCAAAGTTCAAGCCAGGACCACTTGTTAGGTCATATCCCACGTTCTCCATCATTCTGAGTACATTTGACTCATAATGGGAGAATTAAGGGGGTTCATTCTCGCTTTCTGAGTCTTCACAAGGCATTAATTCAGACTCGATTCTTCTGAAAAGGATTGGTCTTTGACCTTTGCGTCTTGCTGGGACTTTGAATAAAGATCCTTGTGCTTCATTGATGCCTTGGTATACCGTGAGGGATGACCTCACTAGTACATGCAATGATATCAAGGCATCTATTGCCGACCAGGGGTCATTACCTACATCGGTACTAGTATCTGATGGTACAGAATCAGAAGCAAACACAGAAAGGTAAGCCAAATTTAATTCTTCATTGATATAACACTCGTCTACATCATTGGCGGTGTTATTAACATCGAGCTTATTAATGCTCGTTACAAGTGGATTCAGCTCCCAAAGACATTCTTCCTTTGCCTCTGGTTCAATATCAGCTTCATTACCAGAGTCTGATTTCTCTGGTTGCGGATTTTCATTCATCTCTGGGGAATCTTGGTATAGGAGGGAGTCTGTAAAGTAGTTCTCTACCTCCTTGAACAGATGCCTTTCGGCGATCAATGTTCAGACTTTTTCATCTTTGTCAATATACTTCATGACTTGATGGAGAGTAGAAGAGACGATGGAGTTGCGATAAATCCATGGTCGTCCCAGCAGAAAATTACACGAAGTGTCGACATTAATCACATAACACGTCACTTCAGATTTTAGGTCCCCAATCTGACATTTGAGTTTAATCTTCCCCATTGGGCGCGTACCATTGGCGTTGAAACCATAAATGGTGGTTTGGGTGGCGCTTAATTAGTGAGTGGGGATCTCCAAGTGCTTCATGACTCGGCGGCACATAATGCTCAAGCTGATCCTAGATCTACCTGAATGCGACTCACTTCAGACGATCTAATGTACCCTGTGAAGTACAGTGGCCTATCATGTTTCCCCTTAACCTGCATGTCATCTGGAGTGAAGGTGATGCAGGGGACATGTTGAGAGTCATGGAGGCAGTCTTCTTCATCTTCCTTCTATGGTTCAGCCAGAATCCGGGCCACGAAGACCTCAACATTAGTTAAAGCTTCTCTCAAAACTTCTGTGGTTGACTTTGACAGTCTCAGGAGCTCGTAAAGGGTGATTCTGGCTGGGATGTTGGCCAGTTGAGCCAGGACATCAAAGCGGTAAGGCGCTGAAGTTCCTTCTGCTTTGTCCTTCAGGAAGGCCTTGGCATACCGAATCTCCTTTTGTTTCTCCACGGGTTGCTTCGTGGATTGCTTGGTCGGTTCAAGGGTAGGTTTAGGCGGATTTGCCACCATATCATCATATTTCATCAAATACGACTGACCCGAACGAGTTTTGGCCACGAGCGATGCGTTCAGCTTTGCGACAAGAATGATTGTCTCCTCCTCTGAGTCGGTTAGTGAGGGGACATCAGTCTCTGCTCCCGAAAGGAAGCGCAAACCACATTGTAAGGTGAAGTTTTTGCCTTACTTTTGGACTTTCTATTGGTAACAGTAGTCCATTGTTGACTTTCCACAAGGTTGGGATGAACCCACATGATTTCTCCCTGAGGAGTAGGAACATGTATGAGACCTTTCTCCTGTTGGTGATGTGGATCTATGTTGAGTACCCTTAGTTCCCCTTTCGGGATGGGAACTACTCAGGCTGGTGTTGGAGGCTGTACCTCGAACTGAAGAAATAACATCATGTTAGCTGTCACTTTCTTCTGCTCCGGGTGGAGCTTGAGCACTTCCACATCAATCAGAGCTTGAAGGACGAAGATGTAACAACTCTTAGTAGGGTGCCCCAGCTCTTGGCCCAAAGGCCCATCGCTGTAGTTTTGATGATGATTAACTCATACAGTTATAATACTAATGATCTTGTGTTTATTTAGTCTCAGATATTTGATCAAGATCTTAGTAGGTGTTTAGCTTCAACAAAGGATTTGAAGTTAAGTTTTGGAGCTAGCACATGTTGATTCAAGAGCTCGCGCATAAAGATTGTGTTAAGCACTCAAGAGGAGTCTAGCTCATTGGATCAAGGTTTGGACCAAGTCAAGAGGAGAAGAAGATTTTCAAGAGAAGATTTTCAAGAAGACTTGTGTCGGGTTTTGTAAGTGTCAAGATTTGTTTTTAAATAAAATGTAAAGGATAGATTAGTTAGTGGATTGCTCAAGTTCATTTACACACACAATATTTATATGTGTTTTAGAAAATACCTTTTGGTTTTAAGCTTCAAAATATACATGTGGTTTACCAAAACTATTTTAGAGCTAAAAATATAGATATTTCGCCTGTAGTGGAACATATCCATACACACTAAGCTTCAAAAGTGTTTAAAATATTTTATTTTTGTATTTGGAGAAGTTTTGAAAAATCATTTTTCAATCTGGAGATGGTTTTTGAAAAATACAGATATTTGTTTAGGCCAAAATTTTTATATTACAAAAATGGTTCAAAAAAGTTTGCAATATGTGTTGATTTTTGATCACACATATTTGCACTTTAAAGTATTTCAATGAACTTATTTTTATAGAATTTATGAGAATTTATAAGATTTATTAAAAATAAAAAGACTAAGTTTTAATCCCTATTCATGGTTGACCATGTCTTCTGATGATCGACCGGGCCGGTTGACCGAGCCAGAAGTCGGTCGACCGGGCGGTTGACCGATGTGCGCAAACATGCACAGCCAAGGGCCGGTCAACCACACAGTCGACCGCCAGAGAGCTTTGCTCTCTGGATCTGGCCCCGGTCGATCGGGCGGTCGACCTATCATTAGGTCAATGCCCAGTTTTCGGTCGACAGTCCGGTCGACCGCTTTTACCAACAGTCAAAAATCTGACCGTTGGCGGTCGACCGACTGGTCGACCAAGCTGTGTTAGCTGCTATTTGGACCTCAACGACTAGATTTTTAAGGCCTATAAATTAGGGTTCCCTTGGACTGTTTTCTATAAGATTTAAAGTGGGTTTTTGAGATAGTTTTTTCTGCCTCTCTAAGTGTTAATTTTCACTTATTTTAGAGCCAAATACTTCCATATCAAAAGGAGAGTTTTTCAAGAGTGTTTTAAAAAAGAGATTTCTTGAGTTTTTCCTCCACCATTCTATCTTTTTTTCTTACACACATTTGAGCTTTGCATTGCTATATCAATCCTATAGGAGAGTTGTTGTGAGTGTTTTTAGGTGATCAAAGTGTTGAGATCACCATAGTGTTCATCTTGTATTTGAGGAGGCGAACTTGCCGGTTCGTGTTGTTTCGAGTTCTTGTGACAGCTCGGTGTAGAGGTGCGGCTTTGGCAAGCTAGTGTACTTGTGTGTGTTGCTCTTACGGTAACAAGAGAGAGATTAGTGAGTCCAAGAGTTCTAATGTGAACTCCTTGTAGGTGTTGTGGCATCGAGTGATCCGGTGGGATCATTTTAGTGGAAATCCTTCATAGTGTTGAAGGCGGGGACGTAGAGCAAGGGTGCTCGAACCTCGAAACAAATCTCCCGTGTTTGCGATTGCTCACTCTTTATCTCTCACTTGTGTTTATATCTTGCATGCTTACATTGTTTATCTCTTTTATATGCTTGATATATTTGTGCTCTATTGATACTTGCTTGGGATTGTTTGCTCACACTCGTATTCAACCAAGAGAGCCATAGCGGCCCCTCAACTCTTATCTAGAGAAATCTTGAGGAGATACTCTTGAGCCCTTCACCGGGATTCGGCTACGCTCTTTGGTTATACCTTGTGTGTTTAGCTTAATAGTTTTTAATTTGCATAAACAGTTTTTAATTCTGCATTATTCATCATTAAATTAGCTTATCACCTATTCACTCCCCTCTAGCTGAACTTCAATTGGTATCAGAGCTTGGTGCTCTTTATTTGGGTCTAACAATCTAGAGTTAAATATCCTATTTTTATCTAATCACAATATTTGTTTACACACACATGGATTTCATGACACCTCCCATGTTTGATATTCTTAACATCCAAACTTGAAAAGTTAAGATGTCAATGTACCTCAAAGCCCTAGGTATTTATGTTTATCTTGCTACCATTAAAGATTCATACTTTAGTAATGGCAAGTATCATGAGGCTAACTCAAAAGCCATCCATGCTTTAAAGAGTACCCTAAATGACGAATATTTATCTAGGGTTGCTAATTTTGATTCAGCTTTTGTAGTATGGAACACTGTAGTCTCCCTTGGCGAGCAAAAACAATACTATGCGGGAAGCGACTCGGATGATGGAAGTGATGCTTCCAACATATGCCATATGGTCCAAGGGGATAACCCCCTTGAGGTAAATTCCGAATCCGAGCTTGATGAGGATGTTGACTTGTCATATGATAAGCTTGCTTTATTTTATCAACAACTTCTTGAAAAATATGATTTACTTAAAAAGGACCATAAAAGATTGAAGAATAAATATGAGTCCATTGCAAAAGAAAATATTCTTTTCAAAATAAATTTGAAAATATTTCAAAAGAAAATGAATTTTTTAAAAAGGAGAATATTTCCTTAGCTTCAAAATTAAATGATATTTGTGAAGGAAATAAATCTTTGAAAAATAAAATTAATTTGGTCGAAAAAGAAAAAGAAATTGCTTCGGAAGAAAATAACTCTTTGAAAAGAAAAATTGTTTCAAAAGAAAAAGAAAATATTTCTAAAAAGAAAAAGATATTTGATTCTCATTCTTTCCATGCTCTTCATGCTACTATCAATAAAAATGAGATTCAAGTTTTGAAAAATAGAATAAATTGTTTGAGCTCAACTTTGAGCAATTGTGCATAATCATTCTAAATTGGAAACCTTGTTTCAAAAGAAATAAACTCCACATATTCATGCACATCACCCACGGCATACATATGCACACTTTGCACATCATGATCACACTCATTCTCATGTGCATGTTAGAGTGTACAAATGTACATATTGCGGCCGCAAAGGCCATTTAGTAAAGTTTTATTTTGATAAGATTAACTCTATAAATTTTGCTAATAAAAATGTTTGGGTTCCGAATAATGCTAACCCCCCTGGACCCAAAAGAAAATGAGTACCAAAATTCTCACCACCTGTGTTTGATGTAGATGTGGGCTCTCACATGACGTGAGAGGTTTGGTGCCTTGGTGGTAGATACATATGGAGCTAGATGGACATACCCTATTGATGTACCGCTGTCAAGAAAGTTTGGTGGGAGGACCACCATATTTGAAGACTTGGAGAATAGAGCATATGATTTGGTAACTATCTCTAAATTCCCATTTAGTTTACATGCTTTTTCATAGAAAATATTTTTAGTATGTTTCGATTTTATGTTAAAATAATTATGACTTGTACTTCATGTGGTGAATACTTGTTTAGATGAATTTTTCATTAAAACTTGTGTAATATACTTGTACAAGTAGTGAGCTACACTTAATTATTATATGTTTGTGCCTCATTGCTCTTTTGGACTAATTACTGTAAGATCACCTAGAGGGGGGGTGAATAGGTGATGGCTAATCTAATGGTCACTTATGAACAAATAATGCGGAATTAAAACTAAGTTGACCAAATTAAACTTCTTTTAATTGAACACTTATGTATAACACAAGAGTGTTGCCGAATTCCCCTTGCGAGGCTCTGGACAAACTCCTCTAGATTCCCCTTGAATGGGTTGAGGTGCCGCGTTGGCTCTCTTGGTTGAATACTAGTGTTAATAACAATCCCAAGCAAGTATAGCAATTATGAGCACAAAGGTATATCATGCATATAAAAGATAAAGACTATAAAGTAATGCAAGATATAAGTGAGACAAAAAGAGTAAGAGAGCAAGAGTGAGCAATCGCAAACACAAAGGGTTTGTTTCGAGGTTCGAGCACACTTGCTCTACATCCCCGCCTTCGACACACGAAGGATTTCCACTATGCACGATCCAACCGGATCTCTCCTTGGTGCCGCAACACCTACAAGCCCTCGGACTCCCAAAGTCCCTTACACACCACAAGCCCACCGGCTCGTCGAGGCCGCACCTCGTACAACAAGTCCGCACCCGAACTCAAAACACCGCGAGCACACTTGCCCGCTTCCTCAAATACAAAGAAAGATCTTGGTGATCTAAACACTTGATCACCTAACAAAACTCTCACTACAACACACCTATAGGATAGATATAACTATGGATGCTCAAGTGTAGTGTGAGAAATCAAGGAAAGAACTTTGATGGAAAACTCAAGAAATCACAATGAACACTCTCTTGATAAAATCCCTTTTGATAGGAAATATTGGCACTCTATTTTGTGGAGAAAACTCTGCTAAAAGAATGGAAATAACTGGACAAAAGCTCTCCTAAAATCTTAGCTCAAAACAATGACAAAACCCCCTTTTATAGAGGCCAGAAAAATCTGACCGTTGGGCTCTGTCAGAGCTTCCGGTCGACCGGTCCGGTCGACCGCCAACGGTCAAGAATCCGACCGTTGGAGCCTCCGGTCGACCGGCCCGGTCGACCGCGCACCTGGAGCAGAGAATTACTTCTCTGTCGGTCGACCGGTGCGGTCGACCGGAATTTCCAGAGAGCAGACTCTCTGAAGCGGTCGACCGGCACGGTCGACCGTTCTCCAGTGCACACAGGCGTGCACGTCTGTGCACGTCCGGTCGACCGACCCGGTCGACCGGCCACTGTCAGTTCTGAAAAATCAGAACTGCCAGAACCAGAAAATTTTGGGATTTAAAGATTGGTCTTTTTGGCTTAATAAAAAAATCCCATAAATACTTAGAAATTCTACAAAAAATAGTTTTATAATATAGAAACATGCTTGCACAAAATCAAGGCATGTTATTAAAGATTTGACTATTTTTGTAACTTGAAAATATTGGCTCATAATAAAAACTGTTTTTCTAAAACAACATGTTTTTTCCAAATTTTCATCAAATACAAAAACAAGATATACTTTAAAGCATAGTGTATATGGATATGATCCACTACACAATTAAGATGAAATATCTAGTTTTTGACATAAAGCACTAAACTTGTTTTGGTTAAAGGATATGTATATAAGAGATTATCAAAACCCATAGTAGATATTTTGTCATAAGGAAAATCTTATCAAATACAAAAACAAGATATACTTTAAAGCATAGTGTGTATGGATATGATCCACTACACAATCAAGATGAAATATCTAGTTTTTGACAATAGGCTCTAAGCATGGTTTTGGATATAAGATATGTAAACTTGAAATACCAAGAACCAAATAGAATTTTGTCACAATGAAAATCTTTTCTTAACTAGAAAATCTTTTATAAAATGAAATTTTTATCATGAAAATAATTCTATCAAGAGTGTGTGTGTGATATGACTTGAGCAATCCACCAACTATCTATCCTTTACATTTTTTCTAAACAAAAACAAAATCTTATACCTAGACACAAGTCTTCATCTTCTTGAAGTCTTCACTTGAAGGCTTCTCATCTTCTTGACTTGGTCCAAAAGCAATCCACCGAGCTCATCTCTAGATGTGTCCTTGATGCATAGGCTCGTGAATTGACCGGTGCTAGCTTCCAACTTGACATTTTATCCTTTGTTGAAGCTCCACACCTACTAAGATCTTGATAAAGAATCTGTCACTAATTAAACACAAGATCATTAGTAAACATAACTTCATGAGTTGATCATCATCAAAACTAGGGTGATAGGCCTTTGGGCCAACAATCTCCCCCTTTTGATGATGACAAAACTCATGAAGTTATATATGCATGGATTAAAGTAAAGCTTCAAAGAAGCTCCCCCTTAACTCATGCATCACTAGAAATAAATAGATATGACATTAAAGCACATAAATATGTATGCAAATGAATGCACAAATCTTTTTCTCAAACTTTTATCTTATTATATTATTGCTATGCATGAGTAAAAGCACAAGTATAAAAACTCAAAATCATCTCAAAATCTTTCTCTCCCTTAAGTAAGGAACAAATACGTCTCCCCCTTAAGGAAATCATGCATATAACTCAAATACTTCTCCCCCTTTTTGTCAATCATCAACAAAGGGTTCAAAGTTCAAATCATCAAACAAATTTTCTCCCCCTTTTTGTCAAAAATAAGGAAATCAAGGAGGGTAAAATCAAATCAATCAATAAGATTTATATGCGATATACATTCATGAAGAGGAAGACGCTAAGTTAACTTCCCTACACATATGCATTACATGAAGAAGGGATGACAAGCCCTAACTCACATAACACATATTATGTAATGCATAGAAGGAGATGTGAAGCTCCCCCTACACACGTATATCATATAAAGAAGAGATGTCAAGCTCCTCAATTTATAATATACTCAACATGAATCTATATGTAAGAGAGATGTTAAGCTCTCCTTGCATATAGGAAATACAAAACAAAACATTTTTAATTTATTTTTTTATTAAAACAAAATTTTGAACTTTTCTCAATAAAACAAATTTTGAACCAATCATAATTTGTAATTTTGATACCAATAGAAAATAGCACTTGAAGATGTGTGATATCAAGTTATCATTGCAAAATCTTTTATTGTTTCAAACATATTGATATCAATTGTAATTATATAGCAAATTTGAAGTTGAAGCATATAGATACCAAATGAAAAATCTAAAATAAAATCTTTTTATTTTCCATAAGCCTATGCATAGTTAATATAAGGTGTTAACTTAACTTCGCATAAACTTTTGTGCTTTAAGAATGTAAATCAATTGTAAAGCAAGCACATGGAAATCATATATATGTATGTGAATAGATAAGACCAATTTGAAAATTAGGGCATACATATATAGGAACCAAAATGTGAGTAATATACCAATTGTAAAATTAACACTGTAAATCATGTATATACTCATAACCAAAAATTGGTAGGTTTAAAAGATAGTTATGTCTAAGCACTACCAAATTTGAAGAATAAATAACTAGTTATAAATAATTTTTGAAAAACTAGTTAAAGATCCTTCAAAAAACAAAGTCAAATGTTTTCCATGAATAATACTAAATACATAAAAGTTCAAGCACTCATAGTCCATAAAGCTCAAAAATTATCTTTTATCATAAAAGATGAGTGTTCAAAGGTTATGTAAATGGTATTTTCATGAAAATAGAAAGTGAAGCATGAATCTCATGAAAATCTTAATTTTCATCTTAAAACAAATCATATATTTTTCATAAAGCATTGCTAAATACATAAAGATTTAATCACTCATGGTCTATAAAGCTCAAAATATTTTGTATCATAAAGATGAGTGTTCAAAAGATCATGTAAATAGCATTTTTATGAAAATAGTCATTCAAGCTCAAAAAGATCATAAATCACATTTTGTTTTACACATG
Source organism: Agave tequilana (assembly GCA_038442645.1). Classification (NCBI taxonomy): domain Eukaryota; kingdom Viridiplantae; phylum Streptophyta; class Magnoliopsida; order Asparagales; family Asparagaceae; genus Agave; species Agave tequilana. The sequence goes on from JAVJIF010006180.1 coordinate 91,983, forward strand.
TTTTAATCTTTAATACAAATCAAAAACATGAAAAATAATTTTTTTTATTATTTATTTAAAATACTAATCTTCATGGTATATGTATGATTTATCCAATTCTAACAATATGCATACATATCCCAAATATGAAAAGAGTCCAATATATATTGCATGAAGGCAAATGACTCAAGGGTATACATGTATATTTATTAGATTTGAATTAAACACACATATACATGAAGTAAGATCAAAGATAGGCATAACAAGTATAAATGACCGAATCATCAAAACTAGCCTATACACATGCATATAGTGGATACAAATGAGCATGAAGTTCAAATATGTATGAGTCAATTGTAGTTCACTATTCATATATGTATAAATGCAAGTTTTGACACATTCTACATTTAAGCATGTAAATACCACATGAAGCACATAAAATCTAAAACATGAACATGCTATGAATGATATTAAGAAAATAAAAGCATGTACATAAATAAAATAGGAGTTTAGAAATCGTTACCAACTCCAAAACTCCTAGCATGGTGGTTGACCCACCAAAGTTCCTTGATAGCGGTGCTCCAAGTTTGTGTCATTTTAGTTCAAATGCTCCCACCATCAAGGCACCAAATCTCTCACGTTTTGAGAGATTCCTCACCTACATCAAATACACAAGGTGGGGATTTCGGTACCCATATTTTCTTGGGTCCTATGGGGTTAGTCTTGTAAGGAACCCAAGCATTTTTATTTTTATCAAAAATAAGAACATTTAACCTTTCATAACAAAATTTTGCTAAATGGCCTTTGCGGCCACAATGTGTACATGTGTACACCTTAGCATACTTATGAGTGGGAGTGTGAGCATGATGTGCATCATAAGCATATGCATGATGTGAATGTGCATGAGTATGAGGAACTTGTTTCTTTTGAAACAAGGATTCCAATCTAGTATGATTGAATGCACATGAGCTCAAATTAGAGCTCAAATTATCAATTTTATTTTTAAATTTTTAATCTCATTTTGATCAATGTGAGCATGAGAAGCATGATGAGATATATGAACAATTTTCTTTTTCTTTTTACAAACATTTTCCTTTTCTTTTTCACAAATTTTTCTTTTTAAAGATTTATTTTCTTGGAAAACAACTTCTTTTTGTTTTTCCACCAAATCAATCTTATTTTTCAAAATAGTGTTCCCTTCACATAAATCATTCAATTTTGTAAGCAAGGAAACATTCTCATTTTTTAAATCTTTGTTTTCTTTTTCTAAGCATGCCATTTTATTTTCTAATGAATCTTTTTCATCAATCATGGCATCAAAATTCTTTTTCAAATTGTTGTTGTCCTTTTCTAAACATGCAATGTTAGATTTAAAAGAATCTTGTTCTATATGCATGCAAGCAATTTTCTTTTTCAAATTTTTATTATCCCTTTTAATCATGTCATATTTCTCAAGAATTGTTTGGCAAAATGAAGTGAGCTCATCATATGACATGTCCTCATCATCGGATTCGGAGTTTACCTCAAGGGGGTTATCCCCTTGGACCATATAGCATACGTTGGAGATGTCCCTTCCAACGTCCGAATCGCTCCCCGCATAGTATAGGTCCTTTTCACCAAGGGAGGTGATGATGTTCCAAGCTACAAAAGCCGATTCAACATTAGAAACCCTAGATAAATAATCATCATTTAGGGTTGACTTAATAGCATGAAGGGCTTTTGCATTAGCCTCAATGTTCTTACCATTTAAGCAATATTCTTTATTAGTTGTGGCAAGATATACACTAAGGCCAAGTCCTTTGAGGAACAAAGACATCTTAACCTTCCAAATTTGGATGTTAAGAATGTCAAAGGTGGGTGGTGACATGAAGTCCATAGTGTGTGTACAAATCTTGTGATTAGCCTAAAAGAGGATCTTTAACTCTTAGGTTGTTAGACCCAATATCAAGAGCACTAGCTCTGATACCAATTGTAAGATCACCTAGAGGGGGGGTGAATAGGTGATGGCTAATCTAATGGTCACTTATGAACAAATAATGCGGAATTAAAACTAAGTTGACCAAATTAAACTTCTTTTAATTGAACACTTATGTATAACACAAGAGTGTTGCCGAATTCCCCTTGCGAGGCTCTGGACAAACTCCTCTAGATTCCCCTTGAATGGGTTGAGGTGCCGCGTTGGCTCTCTTGGTTGAATACTAGTGTTAATAACAATCCCAAGCAAGTATAGCAATTATGAGCACAAAGGTATATCATGCATATAAAAGATAAAGACTATAAAGTAATGCAAGATATAAGTGAGACAAAAAGAGTAAGAGAGCAAGAGTGAGCAATCGCAAACACAAAGGGTTTGTTTCGAGGTTCGAGCACACTTGCTCTACATCCCCGCCTTCGACACACGAAGGATTTTCACTATGCACGATCCAACCGGATCTCTCCTTGGTGCCGCAACACCTACAAGCCCTCGGACTCCCAAAGTCCCTTACACACCACAAGCCCACCGGCTCGTCGAGGCCGCACCTCGTACAACAAGTCCGCACCCGAACTCAAAACACCGCGAGCACACTTGCCCGCTTCCTCAAATACAAAGAAAGATCTTGGTGATCTAAACACTTGATCACCTAACAAAACTCTCACTACAACACTCCTATAGGATAGATATAACTATGGATGCTCAAGTGTAGTGTGAGAAATCAAGGAAAGAACTTTGATGGAAAACTCAAGAAATCACAATGAACACTCTCTTGATAAAATCCCTTTTGATAGGAAATATTGGCACTCTATTTTGTGGAGTAAACTCTGCTAAAAGAATGGAAATAACTGGACAAAAGCTCTCCTAAAATCTTAGCTCAAAACAATGACAAAACCCCCTTTTATAGAGGCCAGAAAAATCTGACCGTTGGGCTCTGTCAGAGCTTCCGGTCGACCGGTCCGGTCGACCGCCAACGGTCAAGAATCCGACCGTTGGAGCCTCCGGTCGACCGGCCCGGTCGACCGCGCACCTGGAGCAGAGAATTACTTCTCTGTCGGTCGACCGGTGCGGTCGACCGGAATTTCCAGAGAGCAGACTCTCTGAAGCGGTCGACCGGCACGGTCGACCGTTCTCCAGTGCACATAGGCGTGCACGTCTGTGCACGTCCGGTCGACCGACCCGGTCGACCGGCCACTGTCAGTTCTGAAAAATCAGAACTGCCAGAACCAGAAAATTTTGGGATTTAAAGATTGGTCTTTTTGGCTTAATAAAAAAATCCCATAAATACTTAGAAATTCTACAAAAAATAGTTTTATAATATAGAAACATGCTTGCACAAAATCAAGGCATGTTATTAAAGATTTGACTATTTTTGTAACTTGAAAATATTGGCTCATAATAAAAACTGTTTTTCTAAAACAACATGTTTTTCCAAATTTTCATCAAATACAAAAACAAGATATACTTTAAAGCATAGTGTGTATGGATATGATCCACTACACAATTAAGATGAAATATCTAGTTTTTGACATAAAGCACTAAACTTGTTTTGGTTAAAGGATATGTATATAAGAGATTATCAAAACCCAAAGTAGATATTTTGTCATAAGGAAAATCTTATCAAATACAAAAACAAGATATACTTTAAAGCATAGTGTGTATGGATATGATCCACTACACAATCAAGATGAAATATCTAGTTTTTCACAATAGGCTCCAAGCATGGTTTTGGATATAAGATATGTAAACTTGAAATACCAAGAACCAAATAGAATTTTGTCACAATGAAAATCTTTTCTTAACTAGAAAATCTTTTATAAAATGAAATTTTTATCATGAAAACAATTCTATCAAGAGTGTGTGTGTGATATGACTTGAGCAATCCACCAACTATCTATCCTTTACATTTTTTTCTAAACAAAAACAAAATCTTATACCTAGACACAAGTCTTCATCTTCTTGAAGTCTTCACTTGAAGGCTTCTCATCTTCTTGACTTGGTCCAAAAGCAATCCACCGAGCTCATCTCTAGATGTGTCCTTGATGCATAGGCTCGTGAATCGACCGGTGCTAGCTTCCAACTTGACATTTTATCCTTTGTTGAAGCTCCACACCTACTAAGATCTTGATAAAGAATCTGTCACTAATTAAACACAAGATCATTAGTAAACATAACTTCATGAGTTGATCATCATCAAAACTAGGGTGATAGGCCTTTGGGCCAACAATTACATGTACATGTATAATCTAGTTTTGATGATTCCCTCATTTACACTTATTTTTCCTATTTTTGTGCATGTTTTACTTCATGTATATGTTATTCTTGTCTAAAACTAATAAATATACATGTATACCCTTGAGTCACTTACCTTCATGCAAGTTAAATTATGGACTCTTTTGCGTTTAGGATATGTATGTATATTTTTTGTTTTGGATAAAACATACATATACCTTGAAGTTTATTTTTTAAGGAAAAATAAATTTTTATGATTTTCATATTTGTTTGATAAAAAGAATTTCATGTTTTAAGCCTTATTGATTATTTCATGAATATGCTATTCTTTTACACTCACACATCATTTGTTTACTCATGACATTGTTTTCATGAGAATTTTTGAGCTTTATAGATTTTGAGTGACAATCTTTGTGTACTTAGCAATATTTATGAGATACATATGATTTGGTTTCATGTTTGAAGAATCTTTAACTAGTTTTTTAAAATTACTTTAAACTAGTTATTTATTCTTTAATTGGTAGAGTTTTCAAACTATGCTAAAATATTTTTAAACTCTTGTTTTGAAAAAAACCTACCAACCAAAGGGCGAATAGTTGGGCGACCATGTCTTGTATGCTCTAAATTGGATATCTTTTATCATGTGCATGAATAGATTGGATAGTTATGAGTTATACACATGTTCTTCATGGAATCTAATATTTGTATACTCATATATGTTTTGTATATATGTATGCTTCAAACTTCAAATAATATCAATTTCAATTGGTATTTCATTTTCATACATATATATGTTTTGATTATGCTTGATTTACAATATCCATTACCTGTTTAAAGCAAAAATTATGTTTACGCTAAGCTTGACTTAAAGTTAAATATAAATTGGTATCTTTATAAGCTTATACATTATTTTCAATTGGTATTTCAATTGACATTTTATTTGATATCAAAATTTATAATATATTTCAATTGGTATCAAAAATATGAAATGTTTTACTTTCATTGGTATCGAAATTTATTTTTGTTGACTTGAGAAAATTCAAAAATGTATTTTAAAGTGATTTCAAAATTTGTTGATATGTAGTGCCTATATGCAAATGGAGCTTAACATCTCTTCTATACATAGATTCATGTTGAGTGTATCTTACATTGAGGAGCTTGACATCTCTTCTTTATGTGGTACACGTGTGTAGGAGGAGCTTAACATCTCCACTTATGCATTGTATATTATGTTTTATGTGAGTTAGGGTCTTGTCATCCCTTCTTCATGTAATGCATGTATGCAGGATAGCTAACTTCACGTCTCTCTTCTTCATGAATGTATATCGCTATATATCTTTATTGTTTAATTTGTTTTCACACCTTTGTTGATGATTTGACAAAAAAAGGAGAGAAAGATTTTGAGAGTTTATATATGCATGTTTATTTTCTTATTTATGCATATATGTTTTGTTTATGAAAATGGGGAGAAGAATTTTGTGAGTTTATGCATGTTTATTTCCTTGTTTATGCATATATGTTTGTTTAGTTTTATGCACTTTATTGAATATATTTATGTTTATTGTTATGCATGAGTTAAGGGGGAGCTTCTATGAAGCTTATCTTTAATCCATGCATATATAACTCCATGAGTTTTTGTCATCATAAAAAAGGGGGAGATTGTTGGCCCAAAGGCCCATTGCTCTAGTTTGATGATGATTAACTCATGTAGTTATAGTACTAATGATCTTGTATTTATTTAGTGTTAGATATTTGATCAAGATCTTAGTAGGTATTTAGCTTCAACAAAAAATTTGAAGTCAAGTTTTGGAGCTAGCACATGTTGATTCAAGAGCTCGTGCATAAAGATTGCATCAAGTACTCAAGAGGAGTCTAATTCATTGGATCAAGTTTGGACCAAAGGCGTGTTTGTTTCGCCGCAAAACGCCGCAAAACGCAAGTTGTAAAACTTCTTTTCCATTTTCCGTTGTTTGTTTCGCTGAAAAACAAGTTGCAAAATGCAACTCTTCTTTTCCCACTTGCAGTTGCTACAGTTAAATTTGTGGTCATATAAATCTCACTTTTACACTCATATTTTCTCACTTGCAGTTGCTACAGTTAATTTTGTGGTCATGTAACTCTCACTTGTAGTACACTTACAGTTCAAAACAATTACTTGATAATCAATATATAATTTAATATTATTAAATATTTAATATTTTAAATAGTGTTTAATTTCTAATTTAATTATTTAATATTTTTAATCTTTAATTTTTTATTATTTTTAATATTATTTTAATATTTAATATTTTACTATTTTAATTTAATATTTTTATTTAATATTTTATTTAATACTTTATTATTTCATTAATACTTATTTAATTTTTGTTATTTTATTTAGAGTTAATATTTTATTAATATAACAATATTATACTTTAATATAAAATTACTATATATTAATTATTTATTTTTTAATATAAAAAATTACTTTATTAATATCATAATATATTTTATTATTATATTAATATTTTATTATGCTAATATTGTAATAATAATTCAATATAATAATACTATAATGATAATTTATTATTAAATTATAATTAGATTTTACTTTGTTAATTTTATATTTCTACAATATTACAACAATATTATAATAAAATTTATATTATAATAATTTTCAAGTATTTTTAATATTAATATTATAACTATATTTTATTATTTTGTAAGATTTTTAATATTTATATTTTATTAGTATTCTTAAAATTTTATTAACGTTCTTTAGATTTTCTTAAAATTTTATATTATTTATTTAGTTAATATTTTAGTAATATTTTACTATTTATACTAATATTTTATTAATATTATTGTTATAAATAAAATATTAAGATTATTAATTTTTTATCTCAAATTTATTAATACAATTTAATTTGCAATAGTAGATTTAATTTAATAGTATTTATAATATTTAAATCACTGCTATAGTTAATTTTGTGGTCAACTTTTCCACTTACATTTTTACATTACCAACCAAATACCGTAAAACAAAATATACTTTACCATTTACACTTTCACTTTATCAATCAAACACCATAAAACACAATATACTTTTCCATTTACACTTCACTTTATCAACCAAACACCGTAAAACACAACATATTTTCTCTGTTACAGTTTACTTTTTCCATTCTCATTTTATGACTTACGACTTGCGACGTTTTGCAACGAAACAAACAAGCCCCAAGTCAAGAAGGAGAAGAAGAATTTCAAGAGAAGATTTTCAAGAAGACTTGTGCCGGATTTTGTAAGTGTCAAGATTGGTTTTTAGATAAAATGTAAAGGATAGATTAGTTGGTGGATTGCTTAAGTTCATTTACACACACAACATTTATATGTGTTTTAGAAAATAATGTTTTGGTCTTTAAGTTTCAAAATATACATGTGGTTTATCAAAACTATTTTAGAGCTTATTGTCAAAAATATAGATATTTCATCTTATACGTGTAGTGGATCATATCCATACACACTAAGCTTCAAACATGTTTAAAATATCTTGTTTTTGTATTTGGAGAAGTTTTGAAAAATCATTTTTCAATTTGGAGATGGTTTTTGAAAAATACAGATTTTTGTTTAGGCCAAAATTTTTATATTACAAAAATGGTTCAAAAAAGTTTGTAATATGTGTTAATTTTTGATCACACATATTTGTACTTTAAAGTATTCCAATGAACTTATTTTTGTAGAATTTATGAGAATTTATGGGATTTTATTAAAGATAAAAAAACCAAGTTTTAATCCCTATTCATGGCTGACCAGGTCTTCTGGCGATCGACTAGGCCGGTCGACCGAGCCAGAAGTCAGTCGACCGATGTGCACAAATGTGCACAGCCAAGGGCCGGTCGACCGCACGGTTGACCGCCAGAGAGCTTTGTTCTTTGGATCTGGCCACGGTCGTCCGGGCGGTCGACCGTTAGGTCAATGCCCAGTTTTCGGTCGACGCGTTTCCTAACGGTCGAAAATCCGACCATTGGTGGTCGACCGGACGGTTGACTGACAGCAGCGTCAGCTGCTGATTTGGACCCCAACGGCTAGATTTTGGAGGCCTATAAATTGGGGTTCCCTTGGACTATTTTCTACAAGATTTAAAGTGGGTTTTTGAGCTAGTTTTTCCTACCTCTCTAAGTGTTTATCTCCACTTATTTTAGAGCCAAATACTTCCATATCAAAAGGAGAGTTTTTCAAGAGTGTTTTGAAAAAGAGATTTCTTGAGTTTTTCCTCCACCATTCTATCTTGTTTTCTCACACATACTTGAGCTTTCCATTGCTATATCAATCCTATAGGAGAGTTGTTGTGAGAGTATTTTTAGGTGATCAAAGTGTTGAGATCACCATAGTGTTCATCTTGAATTTGAGGAGGCGAACTTGGGTTCGTATTGTTTTGAGTTCTTGTGGGAGCTCAGTGTAGAGGTGCGGTCTCGACAAGCTAGTGTGCTTGCGTATGTTGTTCTTGCAGGAACAATAGAGGGACTAGTGAGTCCAAGAGTTCTAATGTGAACTCCTTGTAGGTGTTGTGACACCGAGTGATCCGGTGGGATCGTTTTTAGTAGAAATCCTTCATAGTGTTGAAGGCGGGGACGTAGAGTAAGGGTGGTCGAACCTCGAAACAAATCCTTCGTGTTTGCGATTGCTCACTCTCTATTCTCACTTGTGTTTATATCTTGCATGCTTATATTGTTTATCTCTTTTATATGCTTGATATATTTGTGCTCTATTGATACTTGCTTTTGATTGTTTGCTCACACTCGTATTCAACCAAGAGAGCCATAGCGGCCCCTCAACTCTTATCTAGAGAAATCTTGAGGAGATAGTCCAGAGCCCTTTACCGGGAATTCGGCTACACTCTTTTGTTATACCTTGTGTGTTTAGCTTAATAGTTTTTAATTTGCATAAATAGTTTTTAATTTCGCATTATTCATCATTAGATTAGCTTATCACCTATTCACCCCCCTCTAGGTGAACTTCACCAGCATCCTGTGATACAAGTAGTAGTTGTGATTGTCGGTCTTGCCGACCTCCTCGGGACGTCTAGCTTTAGGAAACTTTAATCTGTTGCTCTTGTTGAGTAACTTGAACAACGAATCAACATGCTTATCCTTGAAGGAGTACTGCTTGTTGGTGCGCGGCTGACTTGAAGAACTACCCCCTCTAGCCGGCTGAGGCTTAACGGAAGACTTCGTCTCTGTCGCCAATGTGTCCTTCCTTTTTGATTAGAAAGATACGGCTGGCGTGCACTAATTAGTCTCTAAACTGCAAATTTCATACCACATCTGCACATTTATTTCATATTAAATTCTGTTAATAAACACCTCTCTTAGATGTTTCTAGGTCTATGGTGTGCAATGAAGAAGAAGACCCTAAATCACCATTTAATGGGTGATTAAAGGCCTATAATAAAACCATTGACCTTGGAGAGCTGTTTTGTCAAAATCAGGGGCTGCAAACTAGAAACCGGGACTGCCATCTGACAGGGGACATACAGGACAACGCACGGTGCGAGGCGTCACGCGCTGCTTTAGAAGAGCCGCGAAAACGCGGCTTTGGCCACTTTTCCGCGGCAGTACGGGCACGCCGCGCCTGTACTTTGGGCTAGCGTTTACCCCCAGCCCCCCTTTCCCCTGGTGCCTATAAATATTCCCTTGGGGTTCTTCAGTTGGAGATATCCAGAGAGTAGTGTAGTTTTAGGGTAGTTTTCTTCTCCATGTTGTAGTTTAGTTTAGGTTAGGTTAGTTCTTCTTCTTCCTCTTTGTATTTTCATTTGTTTTAGGTCTTGTATTAGGAGAAAGAGTGATAAATGAGTGGAATATAAGACAAGCTATGAAAGGTGCTCTCTTTACCTCTCTTTGTTTTCTATCTAACTCTTTTTATATGTGTAGCTAATATTTTCTCTCATAGCAATTAACTACTAACCACCAACTAGTCTAACTTCTTATTTGATAATGCATATGAATCTAATAGCCTCTACTTGGCCTTGCTCTTGCAAGAGCCATTGATGGCTCATGATGATGGATCTAACACTCTAACTTTCTAACTCTCTAACAAGCTAACATTACTTTACTCCATGCTTACTTTTAGTTTTGATGGTTTAAGTGTAGCTTGCTCTTGTTTTGTTGAGTTAGGACGTGATGAGTTACATATGGGTCATCCTTTGAAACGCTCTTGAACCAAGGACTAGTGATGGCCAATGAGACATGTGAGGCAACTATCACTAAGAGGTTAGCATGTTGGTGGAGTCATTAGTAGTTAGTAGCCGTGAGTTTTCTTTCCTTTTCACTTTATTTTAAATATAAAAGCAAAATCACAAATACCATTTTTTCTATGTTTCCCATTTCTTCGTGTTTCACCGTACTTCTCTTTTTATTCTTTGTTTTCCTTTCTTTTCATTCTTTCAAATATTGAAGAACTTTTTAATAAACACGTGAATCAACCGGTAAAGCTTCTATGGCCTCCCGTCCTTGTGGATTCGACTCGTTTTAGCCTCTATGCTATAACGGAAGTATCGAGGAAGCCAAAGCACACACACATTAAATACCAATTTTAAAACATACATTTTTTGTGTGCGGTTTTTCCCTGATCAAATTTTGGCGCCGTTGTCGGGGATGGGAACGGTTTGATTTCATGTTTTGTTAACTTTTCTTCTTTGTTTTTGGTGTGCAGGTCAAATTCTTTAGCATTGCAGAAGTCCACACTTTCTCTTGTGTGGTTAGGTAATTTCTTGTATATTCATATATTCTGCTACTAATTTTTGTTTATATTACCTGTACACTGTAAATAATTATAAGAATTAAAATACGATAATTAGATATTTTAAAACGGTTTAGACATTTGCATCTAGGCACGTATCAATTTTCATTCCAATATACTGTATTTTGTTCTTGAGTTGTTGTGATCTTGCAGGAGGTGTACATATTGCATTGCATATAGTTAGGACAAACACTTCAGTGATTTACTCGCTTTTTTGTGTTCATTCTTATCTATATTGCACACTTGCACAAATTAAACTTAAGGGCAAAACCCAAGATAACATAAAGTGGGGAAGTCATTACCCTCTTATAGCCCAAAAATCATCTCCCCACCTATACAACCCAAGTCTAATAAAACTTACTAGACGTTGGCCCCTAAGGACATCTCAAACTCATTTAAGAGATTGACCTAAGGGGAAAGTTGTTAGAAGTTGACTCTTGACAAATCGGTGTCTAAGGTTAGGGATTGAGAGGTGAAACCTCGAAGAACAGTGGTTTGGCATAATTAGGCATGTTGCTCCGGCACGGATACCTTCCACTGATCTTGCCCCTACCTGGCCGATTAACTCGTGGTCAGCTTCTGACAATATAACCCCCGTGGATAGTCTAACCAGTTAGGAGTCGTCTAGGTCTAAGTCAACCCTAACATAGGCTTGTTTTCTTTTTCTTTTTCTTTATTTGTTTGTTTGTTTGTTTGGTTGGTTGTTTTTTCTTTCTTGTAAATTGTGATATGGATTTTAACAACAATAATTTTTTCAATCCTAATATGAATCCATACTTCACCCCAACCTTATTTGACTCGGATAACTCTGACCCAGCTATGTACAACATGAACCAACCATTTATGCCGAGTTGGGATTATCCGAATCAATATGACCCATATCCCCAACCATATGACCATAATTTTTAAAATAATTTCAACTCTTCATAGAGTCAATGAAGATTCACCTATCCCGAGTCAAATTTTCAACCATCGTGTCCACAATTTTTACAATATTCATTCCCCAATTTTAATTCATATACTCCTTTTTTTGAACCACAAATTGAAGAAAAATCATCATTAGAAAGGAGTTTGGAAGAAGTGATAGAGGCCCAAAAATAATTTGAAAACCAGATGGCCTCATCATGTCCACAAAATTTCCAAAATTCATGTAGTTCTTTTCCAGAACAACTCAAAGGAAAATCATTGTGGGAAAACACTATGGAATTCGTGCAAGAGACCGAGCGCATAATGCAAAATACAATTTACTTCCCCATGTCCATCAAATGTTCGTACGACTCACGAATCATGTCATTTTGGAAATCCAGCTTCAATTTCATCATACCAACCTGAACTTGACCAACCTCAACCCTTGATAGTTTGGCAAGTTATCCTTTTCCCGACATTGAACTTGAACCTGAATGTGATCCTGAACCTCATATGAGTAATTTTATTTCACTTTTTGATTCAATAATGACCCTGGTATCTTTACCAGATTTTTTCTCTATTCTGAAGTCATAATTGAATCCTGTACCAGTACACTGTGAAATTGAATCACTCATATTCATGATCACACTTCTTTGATAGGGAAAATATGTGAACATCGATTCTTTGGTTTGGACCCCATTTTTGAACTAATTTCGACTCCCATTTTTGAATCTCGACTTGATCTGAGTCAAATCCCAGAGTCGGTGTCGGTTTTTGTTCCCGTTGAGTCCAAATCCATCATCTCCCAGCATCACACTTCTTTGTTGGACAAGAAAGTTGAAGAACATGACTCAGTAATTCTTTTTGAAAATTGGCAATTGGATAGGGGTAATTTTTTCAATAAGATCATACTGTTCTCCAACATTTTACTGGGTCATATTAGAAAGGTCACTGATGGGTTCCTTCAAGATCCACATTATCCTGATGGGATAGCAACGCTTGGCCAATCTGACCACCACTGGAGCCACCACCGTGAGGTATTTTTCTTTCCTTTCTTATTTGTTTCATGTATATACACATTCACGATGCATTGAGGACAATGCATGGATAAGTGTGGGAGGGTTTACTAATATAGTTAGTTTTACATTTTCTTTCTTTTACACTTCTTTTTATTTAAAAAAATATTTTATATAAAAACTCTTTTCTTTTCTTTTTATAAAACTTTTTGAAACAAGATAAATAGGTTTGATTTATTTTAAAAAAATTAAGATTATCTTAGGAATTAGGAAGAACTAAAATTATGAAATTTTAAACTGAGTCAAAATAATAGATTTTGTTTAAATTTTAGGATAAGAAAGAAAGATTGAAAAGATAATTTGATCTTGAATTTTTTGCCTTAGATTTATGCACTCCAAACTTACAAAATTTTTGGGTTTGAAATAAAGACTATGCCATAAAAAAAACTATATATTATGATAATAAAAATCACTTATTGAAGTTGGGTAATTATGCCTCAGGAAGCATGATTATTCACACCTAAAACGGTGGACAAAAAAAATAAAATAATCCCCTTTAGTTTTGTGATTGTTTACTCGAGTCCTTAAGTCCGAGGGATGTTTACTCATCTGGTGCCCTAAGATCATCTGGTTTGGGAGTCACCAGCTAAAGGCTCACTACCTGTGTAAATAAGAAAGCCTAAGAAAACTAAGGGACAAAAAAGAAAACATATATATATACATAATATAAATAAATGGCGTGAAAGTTAGAGTCGATATCCCAAAAATCTTCACTGTTCACAAAGTGCATATTTTTCTAAGAGTTTTATGAAAGATCAAAGAGTTAATTCAATTTTAAATTCTTACATTTAATTTATAACAAGATTCTGCATTTCGACTTAGTTTAAGGAAGATTAATTTCTGGTTAACCTTGGATCATTTATATTTCGCAAAAATACTTCAACACTTTTCTCTATTTCAAAAGTACATTTTCAAAATACTAACATTTGATTTCTTTTTATATGGATTTTGTGGGTGTAATCCATTGAAAACCCTCAAGAGACAAAACTACTCTAGGGAAAACTTAGAGGTTTAACGGCTTGTTGCACATGTTCAGTGTAATCGCGCCACTTGCGAAAGTGGTATAATAATTTTCTTAGTTTTTTGTTTTACTCGGAATGAGCAAAAGATAAGCGTGGGGGTGTGATTAGTCTTTAAAACTGCATATTCATACCACATCTGCACATTTATTTCATATTAAATTCTGCTAATAAACGCCTCTCTTGAATGTTTCTAGGTCCATGGTGTGCAATGAAGAAGAAGACCCTAAATCACCGTTAATGAGTGATTAAAGGCCTATAATATAGCCATTGTCCTTAGAGAGCTGTTTTATCAAAATCAGGCCCTGCAAACCAGAAATCGGGACTGCCATCTGACAAGGGACAGACAGGACAGCGCGCGGCTCTAGAAGAGCCGCAGAAACGTGGCTTTTTCCGCGTTTCCACGGCAGTACGGCCGCGGCCGCGCCTGTACTTTGGGCCAGGGTTTGCCCCCTGGCTCACTTATCCCTGGTGCCTATAAATACCCCCCTGGAGTTCTTCAGTTGGAGATATCCAGAGAGTAGTGTAGTTTTAGGGTAGTTTTCTTCTCCATGTTGTAGTTTAGTTTAGTTTAAGTTAGTTCTTCTTCTTTCTTTTTATATTTTTCATTTATTTTAGATCTTGTATTAGGAGAAAGAGTGATACATGAGTGGAATGCAAGAGTGCTTGTAATAGAAGGTGACAAGATATGAAAGGTGATCTTTTTACCTCTCTTTGTTTTCTATCTAACCTTTTTACATGTGTAGCTAATTTTTTCTCTCATGGCAACTAACTACTACCACCAACTAGTCTAACTTCTTATTTGATAATCCACATAAATCTAATAGGCTCTACTTGGCCTTGCTCTTGCAAGAGCCATTGATGGCTTATGATAATGGATCTAACACTCTAACTTTCTAACTCTCTAACAAGCTAACATTACTTTACTCCAAGCTTACTTTTAGTTTTGATGGTTTAAGTGTAGCTTGCTCTTGTTTTGTTGAGTTGGGATGTGATGAGTTACATATGGGTCATACTTTGAAACGCTCTTGAACCAAGGACTAGTGATGGCCAATGATACATGTGAGACAACTATCACTAAGAGGTTAGCATGTTGGTGGAGTCATTAGTAGTTAGTAGCCATGAGTTTTCTTTCCTTTTCACTTTATTTTAGATATAAAAAAATCACAAATACCATTTTTCTATGTTTTTCATTTCTTCGTGTTTCATTTCTTCTCTTTTTATTCTTTATTTTTCTTTCTTTTCATTCTTTCAAACATTGAAGAACTTTTTAACAAACACGTGAATCAACCAGTAAAGCTTCTATGGCCTCCCGTCCTTGTGGATTCGACTCGTTTTATACTCTATGCTATAACGAAAGTATCGAGGAAGCCAAAGCACACACACTTTAAATACGAATTTCAAAACATGCACTTTTTATGCGCGGTTTTCCCCCAATCATGCACCTTGTCGACTTTTTGGGTCTGGGCTTATTTTTTTTCCTTAACCCTAACGACAATCTCTTCTGCCTGTTCACCTTGATGGACCAACTGCTTCTAGGTGCGGCTTTCAACAACTCCTATCTAAGTTTGGAGTGAAGTTTGCAAATTGTGACAACATGTTTCCACCAGGGTGGCCTCGGTTATACCGCTTAGGGGTGGCAGACGGGTCGCGACCCGCCAGACCCGACCCGACCCGGAGTTAGCGGGTCTGGGTTTGGGCTAATTGGGTTTGGGTCGTAATCGGGTCGACCCATCTGACCTGATTATTAAATGGGTCGGGTCAACCCGAACCCCTCAGACCCGCTTGACCCGCCAGACCCAATTATTCTCTCTCCTCCTCGGCCTCCTCCCCTCCGATCTCCTCCACCGCCGCCACCGCCTCCTCCCCTTGACCTAAATTAAATTGTCAAAAAATATGCGTGAGCCCAATTTCGAACCTGTGACCTCTAGTGTATGAGTTTAGTGTGATGACCAACCATATCACCAAACAATTTAGTAAAATAACGTAAAGAAATTATATTTAAGGCTTAATATTCGGGTCAAATGGGTCGGGTTGGGTCGACCCGATTATGTCTGGGTCGGGTCTGGGTCTGAATTTTTGACCCATATAATAAACGGGTCGGGTCGACCCGACCCGATTATTATATGGGTCGAGCAGTAATTGGGTCGGGTCGACCCGACCCGACCCAATTGCCACCCCTAATACCGCTAGGACATCGGAGTGCCATATTCTGAAATCTCTCCACAAATACTTTGACCGACTCTCCTTTTTGTTGCCTCATTACCAGGAGAGTTGGCATAGTGATCTCTGAATCATCTTTGAAGAAGCGTCCAAGAAAAAGCTTCTCTAGATCTCCCTAGTTCTTGATGGAGCCTTCTAGGAGCTTCATGAACCATTCGAAAGTGAGTCTCTTTAGAGTGCCGATGAACAAACGTACCAAGATGGCATCATCTGCTACTACATTTCTTGTCTGGGACTTGAAATAGTATATGTGTTGGTTCGGTGACCCCTTACTATCGATGGCCTGTAGGGTTGGAGCTTTGAACTTAGGAGGGTACGGGACAAGATCCTACTCAGTCGGGTACGACCGGACCACTCCTGCTTCTTGGAGGCCTTTCCGATTGGCGAGGGCTTCTAGACGCTATTTTAGTTTATTCATTCTTTTAGAATGAGTGCTCCCATTCTCTGAATTGCCTCCCTCTTCAGATGAAGGCTTGGACGACTTGGAGTTGGACTGTTCCTCCTACTCGGTATGCGCAGAAGATGAGCTCTCCCCTTCCTTCTGTTTGCCTTTAGACTTCTTAGAAGGAGTTTTGGCTTTCGGCTTCTTCCTGGCCTCAAGCAATTGTGAAAGCATTTGCTTGAGAGTGTCGATAAATTCTTGTTGGGCATGAATCATATCGAGTTGATCCCTCTAGGCCTGGGCTTTCTAATCAAAGCACCTGGCCACCTCCTCAGGAGTGTTTGCCATATACATGAAGGCTTTCTTCTCTAAAAAAGAGTTTGAGGCCTGCAATTTACAACGGCAGAGTGCGATTCCTTTTACTTCAATGCCCCGGGCTAGGGCACTGTAATCGACTAGAGCTACCATGCCATTCGAGTGCGGTATGCTGGTACGCTCCTTCCGGTTCTGCATCAGACTCATCAGATCTGACAATTGGCTGTTTTTCCTTACTTCTGCTTGGCGTAGTGCTTGAACCCGCAATGTTTGCAGTGATTTCGGGATACATTATATCAGAGAAGATTCTCTTTATGCGGGAATGACGTCTTTTGGCTGACCGGGAAGTTAACGTTAATTATCTGAATACTGACTGCTTGCTTACATGTGAGCTGCAGTGACATTCAGAGAGCATTGCTGTGATGAGCCATTCACAGTAACATGATGGAGCGATTTGATAAGCACTCCTCTTCTTTGTCAAATAATCCCTCAGATCCGTCAGATGGGAATCAAAGAGATTAGCCTCAATTTTTTGAGAGCTTTTTAGCTTCTAAAAGCTAACCTTGCATCGCAGATCTGAAACACATAATTCAGAGATGCGAAGCTCACGTTCTGCAGGAAGGACGCGGTTTTCGCATTTTGGCTTTAAAACACGGGTCTCGTGCCTCTACTGAGAAGAGACGCTGACCTTGCGTTGTTGATTGTCGCGTTCGGCCAGCAACATTTGGGAAATGCGGACTTTCTGAGTCCTGCATTCCGTGGTAGAGACGCGGGTCTCGTGTTTCTGAGAAGAAACATGTACCTTATGTCTCTGAACGTCGCATTTAAGAGGTGAGACCTCGACAATGCAAGCTTCTTGAGTTTTGCGTTTTGGTCTCCAAACGCAGACTTCGCGTGCCCTGTGAAGCTCAGAAGAGATGCAGTCATGAGCCTTGCGTTTTGTATCGTTGGACAGATAGTTATTCCAGTTTCTTGGGTCTGTTATCGATGCGCGCGTCACCTCTGTTGACGTTCGGCATTCCAGTTACACTGTACGGGTTGTTGGGAACCCCTGGTAACCTGAAGCTAAGGAAATGGACGGGCGTGGCCGTGTTGATCTTCAACAACGTTAGCCTCACGGGTCACGTGAGAGACGTTGACGCGAGCCTTACTTGTGGTATGACCAACAATGATGCTCTCTATACAGGCCATGTTTGGAGGTCTCTGAAAGGACCCGAGAGCAGATCTCTGAAGAGACCTTGCGGTACTACCGCACCCCAGGGCTCTTGGAGTCAGAGAAGAGGAGCTCTTCATACTTTGCCTGATCGAATTCCACGACAAGCAATTCGACCGTTCTTCCCATGAAGGTGACGTCACCTTCCATCACGACTTGCTCATCGTAGAGAAAGTAGTCCCCCGTGGAGTCTCCATCTATTGTTTGGGTCAAAAAATTGAAAATATAAATCGTAAAATTTCCTTGAATCAATGAAATATTACAACGAATTAATACTCAGATTACAAGAGAGAGGAAATATTCAAGCTCAAATCTCCTCTTTGTTTAATGCTGGGTTCTTGATGTAGCGGTGGAAAGTGATTCTAGTTTTTCGTTGACTGGGGTGAACGTCAGGGTCTTCTGGGAACCTTCTCTTCAGATTATGGACGGATTAGCACAACTCCTGTCCAAATAGAATCTCAAAGAGACTTGGTAAAAAACTTGAACTCTGCAAGTTGATAGAAGAGTTAAACTCTTTAGTATTCCTCAGCTGAAAAGTCTAATCAAACTTCTCCAATTCGATTAAGAATCTGACCAATTCGATCCCCTCTGCAATAGCAAACTAAGCTATTTATAGGGGTTACAGGGGAAAACTGTCCCCTAAAAAACCTCCATAATAGGGGTTAACTCTCCTCATTATGTGGGCAGTAATTGACCCAGTAATGAAGACAGTTATAACCGAGATGCAGGGCTTCTCTGCAGTTGAAACACGGGCTTCGAGCCTCGCATTTTGGTATTATATTATAGTGCTGTTGGATGCCAACTTGCTAGACGCGGGCTTCGAACTCTGCTAAACATGGGCTTCGAGCTCTGTGTCTTGGTATTGCATAGATGGCTGAGATGCGGTCTTCAAGCTCTGTGTCTTTGGCCATTGTAGTGATATTAAGACGCGGGCTTCGACCCTTGCGTCTTGGTATTGCAGTGATGTTGAGGCGCGGTCTTTAAACTCTGCATCTTGGTACTGCAGTGATGTTGAGGCGCGGTCTTTAAACTCTGCGTCTTGGCCATTGCAGTGATGTTAAGACGTGGGCTTCAACTCGTGAGTGGCTATGATTAGCTTTGCATCTGGAGTATAGACTCTGCTTTCTGATGACTTGTCCTCAGTAATTTTTAGACAGTTTACAACAACATGTAGTACTTTTAGGTCAGCCCTCCATCTTTGTCCCCTTTTCTCTCCTCTCCCCTCTCTCAAACCGTGTGCTGCCCTAGATCAGTGACCTCCCCCTCCCCCTGCGTCCTTATCCCCCCGGCGTCCCCCGACGTCCCTCTGTGTCCCCCGGCCTTCCCATCCCTCCCTCCTCCCCCCTTGGCGTCCCCCTTCCCCTCCCTCCCTCCTTCCCGGCGTCCCCTACCCTGGCCAGCCCTCTCCCTGCAACCCACTTCCTCCTCTAGGCCCACCCCTTCCCTGCTGAGAGTACATCTAGAGGGGAGGTGAATAGGTGTAATGCTATTCTGAAGACAAATAATGCGGAATTAAAAAACATTTACACTAACAAAATTAGACACAAGTGATATCCAAAGAGTGAAGCCGAATTTTCTGTGAAGGTCTTTAGAACTTCCCCTTAAGATTTCTCTAAATTAAGAGTTGAGTTGATCCAATAGCTCTCTTGAAATGATACAAGTGTAGTCACAATATCAAGCATATATAGATGAATAATAATAACAATGCGAGATATAAAGAGAGTAGGGCTTAGAGAGATAGCCAAATACAAACATAAGGATATGTTTTGAGGTTCCAGCACCAAGCCCTATGTCTCCACCTTCACCTCGTGAAGAATTTCTACTATCTCCACTAAGAAACTCCACAAAAGATGCAAACTCAATCCTCTAAATAAGAGGAGGCACAAAGGTAAGGCACAAAGGCTATACACAAAGCAATCACCTCTATACAAGAGGGAAGGCACAAAATCAAAGCACAAAGCAATCACCTCTACGTAAGAGGGAAGGCACAAAGCCAAAGCACAAAGTAAAAGAGTGGTTACAACACTTAGTAATCACAAAAATCACAAACAACACCTCTCACAATACAAGATCCTAGATGATAGATTTTGCAATGAATAGCTCAAACTTGTGAGAAAATATAGATTTTGAAAGTGAATCACAAAAAAAAACACTTGGGAAAAATTCTTCAATGGTATAGAAATTTGAGATTTGAAAACTAGAATTTCACAAAACTTGTTTTCTTTAATTTTTTCAAACTTTGAAACCAAATAGAGATATGGTTTTTCGCCTAAAAACTCTTTAAAAACTTGTTGAAAAACTTTATTTAAGGTGAAAAAAATTAGCTTTTGAAGATTTGGGAAAAAACCCAAAAGAAACCATTATATATAGGCCAAATCCAAAACTAACCATTAGGCTCAAAACCCATGCCAGATTGGCCTTGCAGTCGACTGGCCGGTCGACCGCCTAATGGCTATATTTTAGTCATTGGGTTTGTCGGTCGATCGCCCAATTGATCGAGAGAAATCGGAGAGCTTTTCAATTTCAGTTGATCGACCGGTTGATCGGTCGAACTCTACTGCGGTCGACTGTTCGGTTGACTGAGCCTTAATTCTTCGGCTTGTGCACATCTGTGCACGTCGATCGACTGTGCAGTCGATCTGCAGAGCAAATGAGCTCTGTCGTCGGTCAACCAGCTTCGGCTCAAAAACAATATGATGAGTATTTTAAACATCCTTTTAAACCCAAATAAATTCTAATAAATTTTAATAAATTTTAATAAAGTTTAATAAATTTCACAAAAATAAATTCATGTAAATATACTAGAGCACAAATATGTGTGGTAAAAAATCACAATATATTACAAACATATGAACTTATTTTTTGAGATATAAAAATTTAATCTTGAAATCAAAACCGTATTTTTCAAAAATCAGACTTTTAAATGAAAAAATAGTATTTTCAAAACTTCATAAATACAAAAACTTGTTGTTCAAACATATTTGAAGCTTAATAGTGTAACAAAATGATGGGAACTTATTTTTGATGAAATATGTTTTATAAACCAAAACACAAAATGTAAACTGGTGAAACCGAAACTAAACTTTTGTGTGTGAAAGCTTGAGCAATCAAAACTTATCTATTCTTTACATAAGCTCTAAGCTCACAAACTCTAAATTCATGCCTTCTTGTTCTTCTCCAAGTAGACTTGATCCAAACTTAATTCTCCAAGCTAGACTCCTCTTTGAGTGCTTGATATGTTTATAAGTTTGAGCTCTTGAATCATTATAATATAGCTTCAAACTTTACTTTGAGTCTTTTAGTGAAGATAAATATCAACAAAGATCTTGATCAATATCTGAAAGTTAAACACAACAAGATCATTAGTACTATAACTATATGAGCTAGTCATTATCAAAACTAGAGTGATGGGCCTTTGGGCAAATAATTTTTCCTTTTTTGATGATGATGAAACTCATGGAGTTATATATGCATGAATAGAAAAAAAGCTTTGTAAAAGCTCCCCCTTGACCCATGCATAGCATAAAACATATACATATTCATTGTAAGCTCTGGATACCAAACAAATGATAAACATGAATTATAAATATGAACACAAATATGCAAACATAGAATACAAGCATGCATATATAATTTCTCTCTCCCTTTTTGTCAATTCATCAAAAAGGGTACACAAAATAATATACATTTATATGTGATATAAATCTATGAAGAGAGGAGACGCAAAGTTAACTCCCCCTGCATACATGTATTTACATAGAGAAGAGATGACTAAACTCTAACCCATATAAGCATAGTATACAATGAATAGACGGAGATGTTAAGCTCCCCCTTACACACCTGTATGATATAAAGAAGAGAGGTCAATCTCTTCTTTATACAATACATTTATCATAAATTTATATATAGAGGGGATATTAAGTTAAATCCCCTTGCATATAAGCAATAAGTATTAAACAATACCAATTGTAAGTATCAAAACAAATTTTGAAAAATATATGCCAATTGTGATAATTGATACCAATTGAAAATATGAGTTATTAAAATATTTTCTCAAAAAGTAGGGAACGAGATACCATCAAGAAAGTTCTTCCTCTTTTTGAAACAATCACCAAACTAATGCATAAGCTTTGAAAAGTGACAGTATCATTGAAAGTGATACCAATTTATACATTCAAAGCATATTCAAGTCATGCAAAAAAAAATTATGCTAAAACATGTACGAAACATGCACAGTCAACCAAATCATATATATATATAAAACATGATATGTTATATAACATGCAAGGATTATCAAAACTATGACATACAAGTACATTCAAATATGAATTGAGTACACAAATTATAAAATAAGTATATCACTAGAATCAAGTGTATCTCAAGAATTGTACATATAATCTCAAGTTTTAACAAACATTACATCTAGGCATGTAAGTAAAACATGATTTGTATAAAACTTCAAAATATGGTTGAGAAATAAATTTAATCATAAGTTTAAATACAAGATTCATTAAAACTAGGATATACAAATATAGCTTAAACAATAATTTGAGAACATAAAGTATATGAAATGTTTTGACACAAAATCTAGAGTGTATCTCAAAAGCTATATAAGTATATCACAAGTTCTAATAAGCTTTACATTAAACACATGTAAACCAAAATATGTAAACAATTATATGCTAAAAATTCATCTAATTAAAGCATATATAAACAAAATATAGAGGATAGAGATAGTTACCAAACTGATAGAACTAATCTCCATTTCTTCAAAATGAGATGGTCCTCCCACCTAAACTTCTGATAGTGATGCATCTATTAGTTGTCCATTAAGCCCAATTTCATTCACCATCATGTTGGCCCAAGGGTACACTCTTCGATTTTATTTTGATGATTACAAACCACATGACGTTATTCAGTACTAATTAAGTTTGTGTGTTTCTAAGTATTTCAGGTTCTAAAAACATTATTCGTGTATTCTTCCTCAAAAGGAAGGTACTCTAGTCTCAAGATCACTTAAGAGGAGGATTCGAGTTTGGACGATCAAGATTCACATTTTAGAGAATCCATCTTGAAGATTTCTTAAAGACAAAGATAACAATTGTAAGATAATATAATATTTAAAGTATAGTGTGTAGAGTTAATGCTCAAGAAGTTGTACAAGTTTTCAAAATACAAGTTTTGATATCTAATTTTTCTCACTTTGGTATTTTACAAGGTTTGGTGTTTGATACATGTCCCATGTTTTTCGAATTTATTATCCTATTTCTATCATGTATCCCATAGCCTATGTACTGCCAAAATATTTTTCTAACTATTTTAAAATATTTAAAAATAAGTTTAAATTCAAATTTTATCAATGTATAAGGTTTTAGGCTGGGTCGGTTGACCCGGCGGTCGACCGGACCTCGGGGCCATATATGGCCTTAGCTTGTGCATGCCGTGCATGTTTGTGAGCAATCGATCGGTCGACCGGCAAACCTCGCGGTCGACCAGGTGGTCGATCGACTGGTACTAGTTGGTCTCGGTTGAGATCGGTCGACCAGGCGGTCGACCGAAGTTCTGTCAAAGCTACAATAACGGCTAGTTTTTTAAATTCTGATTTTTAAATTTATCTCCAACGGATATATTTGGTCTTTTTGGGTCTAATCTCTTTCCTAATGACCTGATAGCCTCTTCTAATAGTGTTTTATCATTTGCTTATATATATGGTTCATTTGTAGAGGATTACTAAGAATTTTTTTTGAAATATTCGAAAAATCAAGTTTAAATTTCAAGTTTTCTTACTTCAAGTGCTCTCATTTTAAAACCAATTTCTACAAGTTTTCACCTCTTAAATTAATTCATCTCAACTGATTTTCTCTTACACAGACTTTTTGAGCTCCATCTCACATCAAATACTATAAGAAGTTATAAAAGGGATTGTTTGTGATCTTGTAGTTACCAAGAGCTTATAAATCTCATTGGCTTTGTGCTACCTCTTGTGTAGAGAATTGAGAGTTGGAGTTGTATACTCCGATCTTGTGCAGACATTTGTAGTTCTTTTGTGGAGCTTCTTTGTAGAAAGATCCTTAGTGGACAGTGAAATCTTTCACGCGGTGAAGGTGGGGATATAGAACTTGGTGCTCGAACCTTGAAACAAATCATTTGTGTTTGCAATTGCTTTCTATCTTGCTCTACTCTACATGCATTGCTTACATTTGTATTTTACATTCATTTTCACTTGATATTCATTTCTAGTATCATATTTACTTGTCATTTTCAATCTCTTAATCAAGAAGACAATTGAGCACCTTAACTCATTGTCTAAAGGAATATAGAGAAGTTCTAGATCTTAGGGAATCCAACTTCACTTCTTGATTTGAGTTGACCATTTATATCATTCAGTTAATTAATTATTGCATTTTCGCATTACTAACCTTAAGATTAGCATTACACCTATTCACCCTCCTCTAGGTGTACTTTCACATCAAGGCACCAAGACTCTTATATCTTGTGAGAGCCCATACCTACATTAAAAACAAATAGTGTGATTTTTTGGTACCCAAATTTTCTTGGGTCTTATGGGGTTAGTACCATTACGAACCCAAGCATTCTTACAAGCAAAATTTATGAAATTTAATCTATCATAGCAAAATTTTGCAAGGTGACTCTTGCGGCCATAATGAGAACATTTATACATTCTAGCATAGGTGTGAGCATGTTGTGCATAAGGTGTATGGGCATAAACATGATGTGTGCGTGTGTGCGTGTATGTGAGAAACGTATTTCTTGCGAAATATAGATTCTATTCTACTATGATTGAAAGCACATTGGCTCAGGGATGAGTCTAAACAATCAATGTTCTTCTTCAAATCACAAATCTCATTTTCAAGATTCGAAGAAGAACATCATGAGCATGAGAAACAAAAATCTTTTTTCTGAAGAATAAATTTTTTTCTTTTTGATATTTTTCAAAGAATCATTTTCCTTTGAAATCAAAATAATTTTTTTTTTCAAAGAATCATTTTCTATCAAAATAAAATCAAGTTTTGAAGATAAAACATCATTCTCTTTTAAAGCAACATTCTTTTCTTTAGAAACCAAATCATTTTTTTCAAAATCTCATTTTCATTTAAAATAAAATCAAGTTGAGCTTTCAAAGATTTCTTTTCATTTGAAATCTTTTCTTTCTCTTTCAAAACAAAATCGAGCTTTGAAGACAAAAATTCATTTTCTTTCTTCAATTTAAACTCTATTTTTTTAACAATTTATATTTCTCAACAAATCTTCACAAAACATGAAAATTCCTCATTCAATATGTGTGCATCCTCACTAGATATATTATCATTAGATGTACTTGCACAACTATCAAGATTAGATTTCAAATTACCTCAAGGGTGTCATTCTCTTGGACCTTGAAATAAGCTTGGTTGGAATCAACTTCACTAGATTCTTTCTTCAAATCATTGAAATCTCGTCCTTCAAGAGAGATTAACGTATTCCATACTATAAAGCGAAATCACAATGAGAAACTATAGAAAGATGAGTATTGCTAAGTGTTTACTTTAGTGAGATCATAGCTTATGTATTAGCCTCTAAGTATTTTTTCATTTACAATATATGATTTCTTAGTGATGGTAAGATGAACACGTAATCCTAAGATTTTAAGATATAAACTCATTTTAAATTTTCACATGTCAATATTAGAAACATCAAACATAAGTGAAACAAGATAATCTATGGGGCCGTTTGTTTCGCGTAAAAACTCCGTAATTCGTAAATGACTTACTACCCAGTTACAATTACGGCGTTTGTTTGGACCGTAATTCGTAAAAGACTTACGTAACTCAACTAACACTCACTTGCAACCATTTTCCACTCACTTACAGCCCAGTTACAGTTAATTTTGTGGTCATATAAATTTGTAATATTTTTTTATATTAATATTAAAATTTTTTAATATTTAACTTTTTTAATATTTATTTGCAGTATTAAAACTTTTAAAATCACTAAATAGTTAATTTTGTGGTCAACTTTTTCACTTACGACTTATACATTCAACAACCAAACACCGTAAAGTACAATACACTTTCCCACTTTACAATTTTATATTACCAACCAAACACCGTAAAATTTACATACATATAACTCATTTACAATTGTAAAAGACTTTACCAATTATAACTACGAATTACGGCCAGTTACGACAACCAAACAGGCCCTATAAGTGTGTGAAGAAAATATGTGATTAACAAATATAGGATCACTCTTAGGTGGTTAAACTGAATATCATAAGCACTAGCTCTGATACAAAGGAAAGTACACCTAGATATGGTGAATAAGTATAATGCTAATCTAAAGACAAATAATGCGGAATTTAAAAACTTTTACACTAAGAAAATTAGACACAAGTGATATCCAAAGCGCATTCTTATGTAATTTTATGTTTTCTTTATAGCTAGATTAAATAGAGATTTATAAGAAAAAGTGAGAGAGTGGTTTCAAGAATGACACTTGATGTAACTTGTTCCTTTTTCTTATAGTTTGTCAATTTATTGAAGCTTGGCTTTTATGTTTTCTTTTGTTTTTTCTTTAGTACTTGACTCTTATGATTGATCTCAAGCCGTATGAATCAAATGGGCCTTGCCCTCGCAAGAGCAACTAATGGTTTATGATGATGGATCTTCACTTCTAAACGGGTAAGTTCTGTGTCATTTCATGCTTTCTTTTATAATTTTGATGATATAATATAGGCAGTTTGGAATGAGAATAATCTTATATTCCATGGGTGATCACCTTCAAGCCAAAATAAGTCATTGCTAAAGATCAAGGTGAAGCAAGCATCAAGAGGTAAGTACACTAGTAGGAACATAACCATCCTTTTTCTTTCTTTTTAATTTCTTATAAAAAAATCAAAAATACAAACATTTCTTTCCATTTTTCTTTTCTCTTTTTACTAGTCTTTCTTCTAACTTAATATAGTTTTCTTTTATTTTCAAATCTAAGAAGAAATTCTTAACCGATTTTTAGAAAATTAATTAACAATACTAAAACGTTTGTATCGTTTTCCCTCTTGTGGATTACGACCCGCATAACCACTAGCTATAGTGATAGTATTGAGGAATTTTAACACATCTTAATCTCAATTTCCAAATTTTGTTTTTCCGTGTAGGTTTGCTTTGATCAAATTTTGGCGCTGTTGTCGGGGAGAGAAAGTATTCCTTTTTTTAGTAGCGGTTAATTTTCTTCTCTATTTTGATGTGCATGGACAAAATTCAGAAAATTACAAGGTGCAGAAGAATCCTCACGCTCTGTGACCCTGCTCTGGAAAGCAGGGCACATAAGACCACAAATTACCGCGAAAACGCGATAAAAGCCGTGCATCCGCTGTAATAATATGGACTACTGGCCTGATTTTTTTGCAGGCATACAGAATTGCAAATTAATTAATTTTTACTGTTAGTTTTTTTTGATATATGTTTATGCACACTGTTTTAATTTAACAGTAACCCGTGATTGAAAATCTTAAAAAACGATTAGACTTTGCATTCTAAGCATTCGTTTAACTCGTTTATTTCATTACTATTGAAGAGTGTTGGAGCAAAAGTACGTGTGCATGACATGTAGTATAAGAACACTTTTGAGTGAATTATTGCTTAAGTATTACTTTCTGCTATAAAATTGTATACTTACACTAAAACGACTAAGGGCTTAACCCATAAATAAAATAAGGTGGGGAATCGTTACCCTTCCTTAGCCTAAAAACCTTCTGCTCACTCACTAACCTAGCCTAACTAAAATTGAGTAGATGTTGGCCCTAAGAACATCTCAAGCTTAATAGGAGATTGATCTCCGGAGGAAATTGTTAGAGTGTGACTCAGGCCAAATTGATGTCTAAGGTTGGGGACTAAGAGACAAGGTCCTCAAAAATCAGTGGTTTAGCGTAATTAAAGCTCGTTTCTCTGCTTGATACCTCCCATTGCGTTTTGCCCCTATCTAGCCGATTAAACTGTGGTCAGACTGCTGCAATATACCTTTCCTGGACATTCAACCAGTTAGGAGTCATCTAAATCTAAGGTCTACCCTAACATTGGCTAGATTTTTCTTTCTTTTTGTTTGTTTATTTTGTTTGTTTTGATTTGATTTTGTGTAAAATAGATCATCATAATAAATTTTCCATAATAGTATGGATCCATATTTCACCCTGACCTCTTTTGATTCGGATATCACAAACCCGACATTGCATAACTTTAACCAACCAGGTTTGCTGGATTTGTTTTATTCGACTCAACATATGCCCCAATCTCAGAATTATAATCAAGATAAGAATTCCCCTCATCATCGAATCAGTAGGGATACAACTCCCCCGAGTCATTTGGTCAACCACTTTACCAACATTTAGCTTCATATATTCCATGTCAAGATTAACTGATAGAAGAAAATTCAAGTTAGAAAAGAGTATAGAAGGTTACATGAGTCCGAGCGACAATTCCAAAATATGATGGACTCACAATTCTCTAAAAATTTCTAAATCCAAGATTCTTATTCCAATTTTCAAGTTTCACAACAATAAGATGAATCGATTGACTTGAAAAGTAGTATAGAAGCTATGATTCAGATCCAAAATGATTTCAACCAATATATCAATAGGGTTGCGTTAGATCAGTTATGCAACCCAATGATTGATAGGAATGAGGAAACTCTACCTAAAATATTTTCGA
The DNA here is from genome assembly GCA_038442645.1 of Agave tequilana. Taxonomy (NCBI): domain Eukaryota; kingdom Viridiplantae; phylum Streptophyta; class Magnoliopsida; order Asparagales; family Asparagaceae; genus Agave; species Agave tequilana. The sequence goes on from JAVJIF010006180.1 coordinate 120,780, forward strand.
CCATTCTTGATCTTTCTAGCCATATTGACAAGACCCAAGAATCATTGTGTCTTGGAGACTTTAATCAAGATTCAATTCATCACAATATCGTGAACTTGACCAATTCTAAACCGTTGACAAATTGGCAAGTTTTCACTTCAATGAGATTGAACTTGAACATGAACGTGACCCTGATCCCCAACTTTGAGATTCAGTTCTAATTTTTTAATCTATGTTGACTCTGGTATCCTTACCTGATTTGGATCTAATTTTTGAGCCAACACTAATTTATATACCTATAAATTTAGAGTATGAACCACCAATTGTGCATAGCCACATTCCATTGATGAAAAATGAATGTGAATTTCATTCTTTGATTTGGATCCAACTCTTGAACCAAATCGACTCGAATCTAAACTTGATTTAAGTCATATTCTCGAGTCAATATTGGTTTCCATACCTTTCACTTTTGAGTCAAATCAACTACTCCACCGAGTCACATTCCAATGTTGGACCAAGGTATAGGAAATAGACTTTGAGATGATATTCCAAGGCTGATCATATAATTGGGATGGTTTTCATATTAGGATCTTGCATGATCCTAATCAAATAGAGGATAATAATAATGTAAATAGAAAAGAGGTCAAGGATGGGTTCCACCAACTACCATATTTATTTAGATTGGGAAGCAACACTTAAGCTAATCCGCCCACCACCGGAACGACCATCTTGAGGTAACATCTTCCCTTCCCTTTCTTCTTTTTTTTACATATATGTATTCATTCATACATTGAGTACAATGCATGAGATAAGTGTGGGGGAGGGTTCTAACATAGGTTTTCTTCTTTTTTTATAAAAAAATATTTCTTCTTTTAATTTTTTTGGAAATGGAAACTATATTTAATTTATTTTTGTAAAAAATTTAAGTTAATTTAAGGAATAGGAAAATCATAATTAGGATTCTTATATTTGATCAAAATAAGATTATTTGTTTGATTTCTAGGTTTAGGAAGAAAAATTTGAAAAATAATTTAGTCTTGATTTTTTACCTTGAAAAATATGCATATTTATACACTTACATACTTAGCGTTCAAAAATAAAGATTCTTATGCCCTATAAAAAAATATTATATATTAAAAATCCTCTGATTAAGCTGGGTATTTATGCCTCATAAAGCATAAGTATTCACACCTAAAAGTGATCCATATTATAAATAAAATTCTTAGTTTTGTGACCTTATTTGCTTGAGTCTTTAAGTCCAAGAGGTGTTTTTCCATCAGTTTCCTAAAACCGTTCAGTTTGGGAGTCACCGACCTAAGCTCCTTACATGAGCAAACTAGAAAGCCTAATAGAGCTAAGAGATATTACCGCCATAAAATGTAAAATAAGACATATGAGTTAGATTTAAAGAATCCTTAGCCAAAACATCCACAGTCACAGAGGTGCATATGATTTAGGGTAAAATAATAGATTAGGTGATAAAGACAGTTTTAATCCTTATCTTGATTGATAACAAGTTTTGAATAGAGGCTAAGTTTAGAAATGAATAGTTTGGTGACCCTAAGACTTATAGATTACTTGACTTTTTGCAAACATTCTTCAAATTTTCTCTTTCAAAATGTATTTTCAAAATGTTAACACTTTATTTTTTTTCTTTTATGGACTTTGTGGGTGTAATTCACTGAAACCGTTAGGAGATTACAACTCATCCTTTCGCGGTAACTTAAAAGTTTAAGGCCTACTGCACATGTTGAGTGCAGTAGCGTAAACCACGAAAGTAGCTAATTTTAGTTTTCTTATTTTGCTCGAGAACGAGCAAAAGATAGGTGTGGGGTGTGCTTATACACATATATTGCATAATTTATTACTACATTTCCACATTTATTATGTAATAAACTCAGCTATTTAATTTGTCTTAATGTCTAATTTGTGTAGGTAATAATAATGGAGAAGGAGAGGATAATCCCAAATCTATCCCATTTAAATTCAGATTTATTTAGATTTATCATCTTAACCTTAAGAATCAATGAAGATGTTGCTAAATCCAGATGCCCAGAGATAATTCTATCTATATACAATGGGATAACAAGAAGATAGGAGATAGCACCGCAAAATGCTGCACCAGATGAGATAGCTTTGCTGCGAAAACGCGGCCAGAGCTACGTTTTCGCGGCAATGATGCTTCTGTTGGAGTGATTTGACCCCATCCACAAGCGCGCTCTCCCCTCTCTATTTCTCCTATAAATACGACCAGTTCAAATGTATACTGGCAGCAGAGAACAGAGAAAGTTAGGATTAGGATCTTGCTCTAGTTTAACTTAGGATTTTTTTCTTTATCCTTATGTATTTTCAGTTTTCTTCATAGCTAGATTAGAGAGAGATTCATAAGAAAAAGTGAGAATGATTTCAAGAGTGACACCTGATGTAATTTGTTCCTTTTTCTTATAGTTTTTCAATATAATAGAAGCTTGGTTTTAATGTTGTTCTTTTTGTTTTTCTTTTGTACTTGCCGTCTTATGTTTGATCTAAAACCATATGAATCTAATGGCCTCGAATAGGCCTTGTCCTCGTAAGAGCAACTGATGGTTTATGATGATGGATCCCCACTTCTAAACTGGTAAGTTCTGTATCATTTCATGCTTTCTTTCATAGTTTGATGATATAATATAGACAGTTTGGAATGATGATAATCTTATATTCCATGCGATTTGCCTTCAAGCAAGATAAGTCATTGCTAAAAATTCAAGGTGAAGCAAGTATAAAGAGGTAAGTACACTAGTAAGAACACTAAGTGATTTTAACCATGCTTTTTCATTCCTTTTAATTTCTTTTAAAAATAAAAAATACAAACATTTCTTCCATTTTTCTTCTTCTCTTTTTACTACGTTTCTTTTAATTTAACATAGTTTTCTTTTGTTTTCAAAACTAAGAAGAAGAAACTCTTAACTGATTTTAGTAAAATAATCAAGAATACTAAAAAACGCTTGCATTGCTTTTCTTCTTGTGGATCACGATCAGCATAGCTACTTGCTATAGAAGTAGTATTAAGAAATCTTAACACATCTTAATCTTAATTTGTAAACTTTATTCTTTGTGCAGGTTTTGCCTCGATCAAAGAACTTAGTTGGGGTTTTGCTTAACAAAGTTTGAAGTCAAGTTTTGAAGCTAGCCCGTATTGATTCAAAAACTCAAGCATAAAAATCATATAAAGAACTCAAGAAGGAGTCTAACTCGAACGAATCAAGTTTATATCAAGTCTACTTGGAGAAAAGATCTATAAGAAGACTTGTGTCTGGAGTTTGTAAGTTTAAAATTTTGTGAGGATTAGTTTTCATTTCTCAAGCTTATACACATACACAAAAGTTTAATTTCGGTTTAACTAGTTTTTGGTTTCATGAATAAATTTCATTAAAAACAAGTTTACATTGGCTTATATGTGTATTGAATTTCATCCACATGTTGGTTCTTCTTTTGTGTTTGAGAAACTTATTTTGATGAATTGATTTCAAAAGTTTAAGTTTCATTTTACAAAAAGTTGTTTTTATGAAATATATTGTCAAAAAAAGTTTGTATCATTTTATATGTGTATTAGATTCTATCCAAGCACATTAGACTTCAGTTGAGTTTCAATAGTTTATTTTTGTATTTATACAAGTTTTGGAAAAACTTGATTTTCATTTAAAAGTTTAGTTTTTGAAAAGTACGATTTATTAAGATTGAAATTTTTATCTCAAAAACAGGTTCATATGTTTACAATATGTGGTGATTTTTAGTCACACATATTTGTGCTATATGTATTTTCATGAATTTATTTTTGTAGAATTTATTGAGAATTATTAGAATTTAAATTGAATTTAAAAAGACATAAAAATATAAAATTTAGTTTTGGGGTTGAGCCCAAACAACGCTCGGTCAACTGGATATGCACTTGTCTAAGGGTTGTCCATGTGGGTCAACCGATGGTCGCCCGTTATAGACTCAGTTTCATTTTTTATTTCTGGTAGACCGGTTGGTTGTCCGCCAGAAATCTTTGCTTTCTAGAAGTTGGGTGCAGTCGGCTGCTGATTAGTCTCTAATATTGCATAATTTTTATCACATCTTCACATTTATTTTATATAAAATATTGCTAATAATGGTTTATTTGTGTGATTCTAGGTCCATGGTGTGGAATGAAGAAGAAGACCTAAAATCACCATTTAATGGATGATTAAAGGCCTATAAGATAGCCATTGACAACAGAGGGTGATTCTGTCAGACCTGGATACTCAAATCTGAAATCTAGAAGGTACAACTGACAAGGGACCGAAGCAATAGCGCACAGCAAGCGGCACTGTGTGCACCGCTCTGGTACAGCCGCGCCAGTGCTTTGGGCCAGGGTTTGTCCCCCTGGCCCCCTTTCTCCTGATGCCTATAAATACCCCCTTGGGGTTCTACAAATTGAGAGATCCAAAGAGTTTAGGATCTTTATGTTAGTTGTTTTTAGAGTTATAGTTGTTTGTGTTTTCTCTTCTTCTAATTTAGTTTAGCCATTAGAGTGAAAGAGAGAGAGAGAGAGAGAGAGGTGTGTGTGTGTACAAGTTGTATTTGAAGGTGACAAGCTTGTACAAGTAATACTTCTCTTTCTTCTTTCCATTATTTGGTGTTTTCATTTGCTTTTACTTTCTTGTTTAATGTAATACTCCTTCTCTTTATCTCTTCTCTCTTGTTGCTTCTTTTCTTACTCATGTCTAGCTAACTTTTCATTACATGGCTAACTAACTACTAACCTACCAATCTTTAACAACTGATTGATAACCCAAATGAGTCAATAGTATCAAATAAGCCTTGTGCAAACAAGAGCTATGACATCTTAAGATGATGGTTCTAACTCTAACTTACTTATAAGTATTCTCTTTCTTATATTTCATACTTAACGATTTTTATGATCTATAGATTGTAAACTTTACTTATTTTTGTCAGTTAGAGAAATTTCTATTAATCTTTGCTGATACCATCAGTGCACTTGTTTCTTCCCTTATTCTTGCATTCAATTGGATCTTGATAAGGGAATATTCAAGTTTTTGCCGTGTAAAGCTAAGTTAAAGGAAGATCTTTCATTCGATCTCCAACGTAAATAGTTCCTATGCATAAGGGTATGCTTGCCTATGATCCATTGTGAGGCTACATCTTCAAAAGTTAGAGATTAGTGGAAGCACTTAGTAGAAATTTAGCCATACGTTTTTACCTTTAAGAAAACTCATCTTTACAAATATCAATCAAATCCAAGAAATTTTTGAAAAAATACTTGTTTTCTTTTCAATTCTTTTTTTGAAACAAAGAACTTTCTCTTTACTTTGAACAAAGAAGCCGCATCAAAGCTTCTATCACTCTCCCTCCTTATGGATACGACCTGTATAACCACTTTGCTATTACGGAAGAATCGCAAAAGCAGTAATATCGACCATCACTCCTTTCCTTATTTTTGTGCCTGTTTTTGCTGAGCAAATTTTGGCGCCGTTGCCGGGGATGGGAACGGTTTGATTTCACATTTTTGTTAACTTTTCTTCTTTATTTTTGGTGTGCAGGTCAAATTTTTAGCATTATAGAAGTCCACACTTGCTTTTGTGTGGTTGGATAAATTCTTGTATATTATTATATTCTGCTGCTATTTTTTGTTTAGATTACCTATGCACTGTAATAATTAAGAACTAAAATATGTTAATTGGATGTTTTAAAATATTTTAGACATTTGCATCTAGGCATGTGTCAATTTTCATTCCAATATATTATATTTTTCTTCTGTGTGTTGTGATCTGGACCGAGGTGTATATATTGCATTGTATAAAATTAGGACAAATACATGGGTGATTTACTCGCTTTGTGTGTTCATTCTTATCTATATTGCACACTTGCAAGAATTGAACTTAAAAGCAAAATCCAATACAACATAAGTGGGGAAGTCATTACCCTCCCTTGGCCTAAAAATCACCTCCCCACTCACATAACCCAAGCCTTAACAAAAATTGTTAGACGTTGGCTCTTAGGGACATCTCAGACTCATTTAAGAGATTGACCTAAGGGGAAAGTTGTTAGAAGTTGAATCTTGTCAATCGGTGTCGAAGGTTAGGGATTGAGAGGTGAAACCTCAAAGAACAGTGATTTGGCATAATTAAGCCCGTTGCTCCGGCACGGATACCTCCCACTGATCTTGCCCCTACTTGGCCGATTAAATTGTGATCAGATTCTGACAAGATACCCCCCATGGACAGTCTAACCAGTTAGGAGTCGTCTAGGTCTAAGTCAACCCTAGCATAGGCTTGTTTTCTTTTTCTTTGTTTGTTTGTTTGTTTGTTTGTTTTCTTTTTATAAATTGTGAAATGGATTTTAACAACAACAATTTTTTCAATCATAATATGAATCCATATTTCACCCTGACCTCATTTGACTCGGATAACTCCGACCCGGCTATGTACTACATGAACCAATCATATATGCCGGATTGGGATTATCCGGCTCAATATGACCCATATCCCCAATCCTATGACTATAATTTTCACAATAATTTTCACTCTTCACAGAGTTCATGGGGATTCACCTCTCCCGAGTCAAATTTTCAACCACCTTGTCCACAATTTTCATAATATTCATTCCCCGATTTTGATTCATATACTCATTTTCCTGTTCCACCAGCCGAAGAAAAATCTGATTTGGAAAAGAGTATGGAAGCCATGCTTGAGTCCCAACAACAAATTTCAAATTTGCTCAATTCTCAATCCTTCCGAAATCAAACCCATATACTCCTTTTCTAGAACGTCCAATTGAAGAAAAATCTGAGCTAGAAAAGCGTTTGGAAGTCTGTTGTGAAATGGCGCAACAAATTCAAAATAAGTTAGACTCATCATCTCAACCTAATTTTCAAGAGTCATGCTCATCTTTTCCAGTCGCACCAATTCAAAATGAACAACCATCAGTCATGGACTTGAGTATGGAGCTCTTGCGTGAGTCTGAGCAACATACTCAATATTTGATAGACTTACAATCTCACCATAATTTTCAAAATCAACTTTCATACACACATTTTCAAGAAGAACCAATTTCCAAGAGTATGGAAGACATGGTTCAGACTCAAAATTCTGTTACATGGCCTATCAGTAGTTAGATTCTATAATGAGCGAATTGATCAATGAGAGCGAGAAAAGTATTTCTTGTCAATCTTTGACTAATTCTTATATCCTAACTCTATCGATTGGTCCCTATCATGTTATTTAGAAACTAAGATTCAATTTCATTACATCTATTGAACTTGCCCAAATTTTGAGAACCACCTTGACAATTTGGCAAGTTGTCCTTTTCTGAAATTGAACTTGAGCTTGAAAGTGATCTTGAACATCAAGTTGGTAATTCCATTTCACTTTTTGATTCAATAATGACTCCGGCATCTGTACCAGATTTTTTCTCTATTCGGAGTCAACATTGAATCCTGTACCAGTACACCGTGAAATTAAATCACCAATATCTTATGATCACACTTCATTGATGGGAAAGTGCGTGAACGTCAATTCTTTAGTTTGGACCTTATTTTTGAACCAATTTCGACTCTCCCATTTGAATCTCGACTTGTTCTGAGCCAAATTCCTGAGTCGGTATCAGTTTTTATTCCTATTCTATTTGAGTCCAAATCAATCATCTCCTAAAATCACACTTCATTGTGGGACAAGGATGTTGAAAAAATGATAGTAATTATTTATTTTTTAAAAATTAAAAATTAGATGGGGATAATTTTTAAATAAGACCATCCACTCAATCATTCTTTTACTGGGGTATATTAGAGAGGTCACTGGTGGGTTTCTATAAGATCCACAATTTTTGATTGGGTAGCAATGCTTGGCCCAATCAGACCACCACCGGAGCCACCACCATGAGATAATTTTCCTTCTCTTCCCATTTGTTTCAGTATATACACATTCACGATGCATTGAGGACAATGCATGAGATAAGTGTGGAGTAGGATTTACAAACATAGTTTTACATTTTCTTTCTTTTACACTTCTCTTTAGAAACTTTTAAATTTTCTTTTCTATAAAAACTCTTTTCTTTTCTTTTTACAAAACTTTTTGAAATTAGAGAATTAGTTTTGATTTATTTTTAAGAAAATTAAGATTATCTTAGGAATTAGGAAGACCTAAATTTATGAATTTTAAACCAAGTCAAAATAATAGATCTTATTTAAATTTTAGGATAAGGAAGTAAGATTGAAAAGATAATTTGATCTTAAATTTTTTACCTTAGATTTATGCACTTCACACTTACACAATTTTTAGGATTGAAACAAAGACTAAAAATGCTATAAAACAATGCTATAAAAATATATTAAAAAATGATGATATAACCACTTATTGAAGTTGGGTAATTATACCTCAGGAAGCATAATTATTCACATCTAAAATGGTGGACAAAAATAAAATAATTCCCTTTAATTTTATGGCCTTGTTTACTCGAGTCCTTAAGTCCGAGGGATGTTTTCTCATCTGGTGCCCTAAAATTATCTGGTTTGGGAGTCACCGACCAAGGCTCACTACTCAGATAGGCTAGAAAGCCTAAGAAAACTAAGGGAAGAAAAAATAATAATCATATAAAAAATGGCATAAAAGTTAGAGTCGATATCCTAAAAATCTTTACTGTTCACAAAGTGTATATTTTTCTAAGAGTTTTATGAAAGATCAAAGAATCGATTCAATTTTAAATTGTAACATTTAATTTATAATAAAATTTTGCATTTTGACTTAGTTTAAGAAAAAATAATTTTTGATTAACTTATGACCTTGGATCACTTAAATTCATAAAAAATATTTTAACAATTTTCTCTATTTCAAAATGCATTTTCAAAATACTAACATTTGATTTCTTTCTTTATGGATTTTGTGAATGTAATCCGCTAAAAATCCTCAGGAGACAAAACTCCTCCTATAGGAGAAACCTAGAGGTTTAACGGCTTGTTACACATGCTCCGTGCAATCGCGTCACCTGCAAAAGTGGTGTAATAATTTTCTTAATTTTTTTGTTTTTCTCGGGACGAGCAAAAGATAAGTGTGTGGGGTGTGATTAGTCTCTAATATTGCATATTTTTATCACATCTTCACATTTATTTTATATAAAATATTACTAATAATGGTTGCTTTGTGTGATCCTTGGTCCATGGTGTGAAATGAAGAAGAAGACCTAAAATTACCATTTAATAAATTATTAAAGGCCTACAAGATAGCCATTGACCTAGAGGGTGATTCTGTCAGACTTGGTACTCAAATCCGAAATTCAGAAGGTATAACTGACAGGGGACCAAAGAGACAGCGCACAGTAAGCGGCGCTGCGCGCGCGCTGCTTTGGTACAGCCGCGGCCGCGCCATTGCTTTAGGCCAGAGTTTAACCCCCCGGTCCCCTTTCTCCTGATGCTATAAATACCCCCTTGAGGTTCTTCAGAAAGAGAGATCCAGAGAGTTTAGGATCCTAATGTTAGTTTTTTTTTAGAGTTGTACTTGTTTGTGTTTTCTTCTTCTTCTAGTTTAGTTTAGCTATTAGAGTGAAAGAGAGAGAGTGTGTGTGTGTATAAGTTGTATTTGAAGGTGACACGCTTATACAAGTAATACTTCTATTTCTTCTTTCCAGTACTTGGTGTTTTCATTTGCTTTTATTTTCTTATTTTAGTGTAATACTCCTTCTCTTTATCTCTTCTCTCTTGTTGCTTCTTTTCTTACTCATATCTAGCTAACTCTTTCATTGCATGGCTAACTAAACTACTAACCCACAATCTCTAACAACTTGACTATATCCCAAATGTGTCAATAGTGTCAAATAAGCCTTGTGCAAACGAGAGCTATGACATCTTAAGACGAGAGTTCTAATCTAACTTACTTAAAAGTTTTCCTTTCTATATTTCATGCTTAACGGTTTTTTGATGATCTATAGATTGTAAACTTTACTTGTTTTCATAAGTTAGAGATATTCCTATTAATCTTTACTGATACTATCAGTGCACTTGTTTCTTCCCTTATTCTCGCGTTCAATGGATCTTGATAAGGGAATGTTCAAGTTTTTTTCGTGTAAAGCTAAGTTAAAGGAAGAACTTTCATTCGATCTCCAACATGAATAGTCCTATGCTAAGAGTTATGCTTGCCTATGATCCATTGTGAGGCTACATCTTCAAAAAGTTAGAGATTAGGGGGAGCACTTAGCAGAAGTTAGCCATGCATTTTTACCTTTAAGAAAACTCATCTTTACAAACATCAACCAAATCAAAGAAATTTTTGAAACATTACTTGTTTCTTTTCAATTCTTTATTTGAAACAAAGAACTTTCTCTTTACTTTGAACAAAAAAGCCATATCAAAGCTTCATAGCTCTCCCTCCTTGTGGGGATACGACCCGTATAGCCACTTTGCTATTACGGAAGAATCATAAAAGCAGTAACAACGACCATCACTCATTTCCTTATTTTTGTGCTTGCTTTTGCCGACCAGCTGCCCAGTCGACCAGCAACTCCAACGACTAGAAATCTAGCGTTAGGCAATCGACCATCCAGTCGAACGCAAGGCTAATTGGCCTGAGTTTTTGCCCCAATGACTTTTTCTGGATTAGGCTATAATTGGGATTTTACCTTGGGATTTCAACAAGATTTTTAAGTATTTTTCAACCAGTTTTCTAATGTTTAATCTCTACTCTTCTAAAGAGTTTTTCGACAAGTTTTTTTTTTGAACTTCAAATCCACTTCTTTCTTGTGTTAAGGATTGAAAAGTTTTGAAAAATTAAAGAAAATAAGTTTTGAGAAATACAAGTTTTTGTTCATCAAGTTTATATATCTTCAAAGAAGTTTTCCCAATTGTTTTCAAAGAGCTTCATTTTCTTCGTTTTCTCACTACCTTGAGCTTTCATCTCAAAATCTATCCTTCAGGATCCTTGTTTGTGAGA